>JAODAL010026948.1:0-55820 GCA_025379985.1 Phyllomedusa bahiana
ATACCTGAGTGGTGTCTGACCACTATGTGGTCTCTATATGGTGGTGTTGTGGTTAATAGCTGGGTCTGACCTTATGTGGTCTTATATGGCGGTGTTGTGTTATACCTGGCTGGTGTTGCCACTATGGGGGTCTCTATAACGGCAGGTTGTAGGTTATCCGGGTGGTGTCAACCTCTATGTGGTTCTTATGGGGTGTTGTGGTTATCCCTGAGCGGGTGTCTGCCCCTTATGTGGTCTCTATATGGCGGTTGGGGTTATACCTGAGCTGGTGTCTGCCCTTATGTGACCCATATGGTGGTTTTTAGGTTATAGCTGGGGGGTGTCTGACCTCTATGGGGTCTCATATGGCGGTTGTATTTTAACCCTGATGGTGCTGCCCTCTAGGTGGTCTCTATAGGTGGTGTTGTAGTTATCTGAGCTGGATTGGAGCTCTATGGGGGGTGTTGTAGGTTAATGCCAGCGTACATGTGTCCCTGATTGCCCCGTGATAGGAGTTACACTTTTATTTCTTGCTGGTGTTTTATTTTGTAGGTGGTGGGTGCGTGCCCAAAGGGAAACATGGAGGGGGATTTGTATGGGGGTGGAGGATTTTTTGTTGTGGGTGGAGGGGAATATTGTATTGGGTGGAGGGGGAATTGTATGTGGGTGGAGGGGGATATTGTATGGGGGTGGAGGGGGATCTGGAGTGGGGGGGGGGGATTTGTTGTGGGGGGGGGGGAGGATATTGTATGTGGGGGAGGGGGTTTTTGTATGTGGGTGGGGAGGTATTTATGGGGTGGAGGGGCTATTGTATGTGGGTGGGGGGGGGATATTGTAGGGGGGTTGGGGGGGTTTGTAGCGGGTGGGGGGGAAATATTGTATGCGGGGGGGGGGGTTTTGTATGCGGTGGAGGGGATATTGTATGCGGGTGGGGGGGAATTTTTGGGGGGGGGTGGGGGATTTGTTTTGCGGGGGGAGGGGATATTGTTGCGGGTGGGGGGGATTTGGGAAAGGGGGTGGAGGGGGTATGTGGGGGGAGGGGCTATTGTATGCGGGTGGAGGGGGTATTGTATGGGGGTGGAGGATTTGTTTTTGGGGTTTAGGGGGATTTGTTTGGGGTGGTGGGGGTTTTTGTATGTGGGTGGAGGGGGATTTGTATTGGGTGGGGGGGGTATTGTAGGGGTGGAGGGGGATTTGTTGGGGGTGGGGGGGGGGATTTTGTATGTGGGGGGGGGGTATTGTATGTGGGGGTGGGGGGTTTTTTGTTGGGGGGGGGCGGGGATATTGTATGTGGGTGGGGGGGATTTGTAGCGGGTGGAGGGAAAATGTATTGGGGTGGGGGGGGGATTGTATGGGGTGGAGGGGGTTTTTATGTGGGTGGAGGGGGTTTGTATGGGGGGTGGGGGGGATTGGATGAGTACTTCCCTGTGTCTATGATATGTTAGACTGAAAAATGTGTGACTCTCTTGTTTTGTTTTAACACCTACAGTTCTTTTTGCACCTGTATTTTGGGGTTAAAATGGGGCGTTTTGCCCGGAGGCTGGAAATATTTTCATGTACAGTAGGGGGGCCCCCCAAGACCTCCCCGTGGGCCCCCCAGCCCCCCAGTGCACGGCGTGCTATAGCAACCAGTGCTGGTGCCTATAGGATTGCCAAACGGTCGTAGCTTTTGCGCCGCGCTGGCGCCTTCAGGGGAAATTGATCGGTCTGTGCTTAGGGACATGAGGGTGATGCACCATCAAAAGGGGTTTTCTAGGGTAGGTGGACATTGTTAAAGAACATATGTTGGAAAAGGACTTGTTTTGCAAGACCTTTCTAAAAAGCAGCAGCCTTTAGTGGACAAAACCCTTTTAAAAACCCCTTTTTCCACCACGTGGTCAAAAATTGCCTCTTTTTTTTCCGTCTCGGGGAAGTGAGGACTCTTTTTTGCGTAAAGATTTAAATGTCTAATGGTGTCTTTCACCGGACCATAGAACATACTGATAAACCGCAAAAAAAATTCTAAGTGGGGAGAAATGTGAAAAAAAAGCATTTGCCCCATGGTTGCGGGGGTTTTGTTTTTACTGCGTTGAATCTTCCGTATAGATGATGTGTTGTCTGTATTCTGCAGGTTTATACGATTCTGGTGATACCAGATATGTATGGTTTTCGTTATGTTTCAGTCGCAAAAAAAAATAATCCAAACATTGTCTATGTTTTAAATTTCTGCGACCAATATCATTTTGCCCTTCCACCTATGGAACTGAGTGAGGGGGAATTTTTTGCGGGCTGAAGTGTGCTTTTAATTGGTACAATTTTGGGATACATGCAACTTTTTGATCACATTTTATTCCAATTTTTAGGGGATGTGAAATGACAAAAAAAAAAAAACTACAGTTTTGGCATTTGGAATTTTTTTTCTTCTATGATGTTGTATTTTAATAGATCAGAATTTTACAGATGCGGCAACACCAATTATGTGTTTTTTTGTAAGATGGCAAAAAGGGGGTGATTTGAATGATATATATATATATATATATATATATATATATATATATAATACTTTGAATCCATTATTACTATTATTTATTATTTTATTTTTTTTTAACTTTCACATTGAGTTCCCAGGTAGTTACAATTAGGTAGCAATATCATTATTACACTGTGTAAACAATGCATAAGGGTGAACAAAGATGGCGGTTCTAGCACTTCCTGACTGGAGCACATAGTCAAATGGCCTGCTGGGCAGTGACAGAAGCCTTTCTAAGACTTCAAGCCACCATGTTAACCGATCGGCATCCCACGATCTCGGCACGGGGTGCCAATAAGAGTGAGAAACACTGTATGGCAAAATTTCTTATTTTGTGGTGTCTAGGGGTTTAACAGCAGGGAACGGAGCTAGCTCTGTTCCCTGCTGTTACCAGCAAGTGTCAGCTGCAATTAGCAGCTGACACCAGCCTTCTATGTAGCAGGATAACTGAGAAATGTCTTATTTCGTGGCATCTAAGGGGTTTAACAGCAGGGAACGTAGTTGGCTCTGTTCCCTGCTCTTACCGGCGAGTGTCAGCTGCAATTAGCAGCTGACACCAGCCTCCTATATAATGGGATTACTGAGTAATCCTGCTATATAGGACCTCACCAACACCACGACACATGGATACTTCATGTGTCGGTAAGGTGTTAAAGTCCATACTCATCCTGGGTTTAGGAGTCCAGTGGGCGGTCTTGCTTAGGCTGTCAGTCACTGAGTGAGACCGCCTACTGGACTCTCAAGCTCAGAATGAGGAGGTATTTTAAATAAATAAATAAATATCAAGTTCTACTGAATCTTTTCCTATAGTGTTATATATCATTCCACTCAGCTCATCCTGCTGTATAACACACTGCCACCAATAGTTCAAAACCGAGGCCAGCATTGCAGGAGTTTCACTCCTGAATTTATTGTTTTGGATGGAGTTCCCATTGAAAGATTGTCCAAGATAAGAAAAATCTGGCTGCTTTCTTACGCAAACAGCGGCACACCTGACCACAGGTTACATCTTGTATTGCAACTCCACCCTACTGAATATAATGGGACTCAGCTGCAATACTATACACAACCTGAGAAGACGTGTAGAACTGTTTTTTCTAAAGAAAAAAGCAGCCGTATTTTACTACTCCTGGACAAACCCCTTTAAGTTTTCTAAAGCTCTGAAGCTCTGATGCTGCCATTGGCACCTAATGAAACAAAAGACTCCATTATAACAAATTCAGTTAATCAAACAACAATATGGCTGCCTCAGCTGTGCGTGGGCCATTGCTACAATAAGAAAGCCAATAACAGCTAATATTAAAAAGAAAGACGCTTTGACCAGAAGAAGATGATCATATGACCAATCCTAATCAAACACCCCACTACAGGCTTAGTCATAGGATACTACGACTAAGTCAATGACCAAGGCCCCTTTCTGTTCCAAAAAGGGTAAGAAAAACTCATGTTTTTTGGATCTTTTAGTCTTTGAGGTCAATAGAGTGAAGGTTTTTATGGCATTTCTGGATTATTATGTGGAGACGACTTGGACTAATGACCATTGGCATTATAAAATGTGATCCAAAAGACTGAACTAGGAATCCTTTGGTTGCTCCTGGATTCGTAAAGACCCTACACAACCTAATTTTATGGCCCAATATGACGAGTGTGTGGCTATAAGCAACGGGAGGTGAACAGGAATGAAGGCTGGTGTTCAGGAACTTTGATTAGAAAGATTTCTAGTTGATCATTCGAGGGGCAGATGTCCAGTTGATTATTAGTTTCAGACCCCCAAATAGGATGAGCCATTAAAAGTAGTGGTCTTCTCATATGGGACAAAGGGACCTGTTAGCAGTGTCGGACTGGGATGCCCAGGTCCCACAGGTGCAGTTGATTCTAGGGGTCCATCAGTTGAGCTGTTTCTGGGCCCACCGGTGGAGTTTAGTTTAGGCGTCCACCCTACAGCTACTGTCAATGACTGTAGTTGCCTCCAATGCTCTGCCTCTTACATTTTTGCCTCTTCTGAGGATGTATATGCAGTTAAAAAACAACTCCAAGTCTACCATGCTCAGAGGCCCACCGGGAATTTCCCCTATTCCCCTGTGGGCTAGTCCGGGCCTGCCTGTTAGACTCACTCAAACTCCTTCGCAAATGTAATCTTTGCACCCCATGGTGGGACATTTACCTGCTGACACCAATTAACAACAATGTTGTCTCACAGCTAGACGGTGTAATTTTAGACTAGACCACCTTACAGTGCGCCACATGTATCATAGTGTTGATCAATCTGACGAGTGTTAGAACTGTCTTGTTTAACCTTAGATTTTCTATTAGTTGACTTACTTTATGCCACTAAAAATTCTGGTGCCCTGTTCCCCCAATCCACATAGTTAGTACGTAAAAAAAGACATATGTCCATCAAGTTACAACCCTTTTGTTGGACGAGGCTCATAAGTGTCTAGAAACTGTCTAAAACACATAATAAATATGGTACTAAGCATGTACACCATTATTTTTGGCATAAATTACACCAGAACTCTAGCGCAATTGCCTTAATAGCTATGCCCCAATATATCCCATAATGGGTGCTATAATTCATTGGTAGGAAGGCATACAGAATATTCCCAATACACCCCAAAATCTGGGGGCCAATTGTCTTTCGGAAAGGGGGCTTCTTGATCTACTTCTGCCCTAGGTCCAGTTCACCTGTGACTTTAATCTACTTGAAGCCACATGTATCAGCTAAAGAAGCTTCTCAATGTCAAAGTTCTAGAGTTGACAGCCCGTTTGTGGCTTTAATCAATATGGTGCCCGCTCCCTAAAATGAGGACAATTGGCTTCTACCTCATGGGGGGTTTTTGCCTTCCTCTGGATCAACACTAACCAAATAGGCTGAACTGGATGGACGTCTGTCTTTTTTCGACCTTACAAACTATGTAGGTATGTGACTATTACCATTTTGCTTTTCATGCCTATCCTCGCTGGCCATGCTCTACTCCAGAACACAATGGAACAGGTAGAATCAAGTCTTTGTCTATACAGAGAAATTTACTTTTAACACCTCTGTGCCGCGCTGAATTGCTCATAGCGTGAAGCTCTGCCTCCGCACCCAGCGCTCATTTCCATCCAGCTTAAACATTCATATTCTTCATTAAACGTCTGAAAACACCTTGAGGTGCGAGCGGCTATTTTTATCATTTGTCATACATATGTGGCAGCATAGATCTCACGATGTGTTCACAGCTCCTCGGTGCCTTCAACCGGTTTCATCTCAATACATTCTCTGTACAATTGTAAAAAAAAAAATAGACAATAGCGTCCTTACCCCTTAAACAAGGGTGAGATCTAAGGGCATGTCCCCACGGCACGGGTTTTCGGACGGTTTTTCAGGCGGTTTGCGGTTTTGCAGACCGTCTGAAAAACCGGCCCCAAAGGAGCACAATGGGGCTCTATGGAAAACCCCTGCAGTGGGGACTGCTGCACGGGTTTCCCATAGAGCCCCATTGTGCTCGTTTTCGGCCGTTTTTTCCGCCCGGCGGTTTTTCCGCCTGCAGGTCGCCTGAAAAACATTCTACCTGCACATTCTTCCGTCTGGTTTTCAGATGGAAAATGTTCATGTCAATGGGAAGGGGCAGGGCTCATCGTGGAGAAAAGACCCCCCCGCGGCCATGTGCACTGCACACAAACTGGACAAACCGACCGGTATTTGTCCTCTGCCGTGGGGACATGCCCTAAGGGTACGGTAACACAATCACCTAACAGGGGCTCCTGTGCTTGCTGACACTATAAAGACTGCCATAGATGACAGCATCTAGACCAGGTCCTCAAATTCATTTTCACCAAGGGCCACATCAGCATTATGGTTGCCTTCAAAGAACCATTGGAGGCCTGGGTAGGGGTTAGAGCGCTGCCACCACCTGTGAGTTGTTGAACAGCGAGGTGTGAAGGTGCGCGCCAGAGCTCCAAGTCCAAGAGGGCTCCCACACCCTATGCTGGCGCCGCCGTATCTGTCAAGCACTGACACATCCACTAGGTGAAATAGGGAGCCAGACTTCCTGCATCAGGACCTAGGCCGTCCCTGCTTGCAGTATCTAAGCCACATGAAATTACGTGGCGGGCCATAATCGGCCAGTGGGACTCGAGTTTGATACATGTGATCTAGACATAAAGGAACAGTAAGGGTATGTTCCCACGCCATTTTGGATCAGATTATGGATCCGTTTATAGATGGGTGTTTGGATCTGTGTTTTGGACCCTAAACGGATCTAACAGATCTAAACCCGTATCTAACAATTTGCAATGTGATTTACTTTGCTTTCAATGTAAAACACGCATTGGCGTTCAGATGAGTGATCGTTGATGCATGATTACATGAGTCTTTCTGATGCGTCATTCGGATCCGTTCGAAGAACTGTCATGTCAATTCTTGATCCGAAAGATGCAGGAGACGCCCTATTTAAAGCTATAGGGTGCGATCCTGATGCAGCTAAAACGCATCCAAACATGCACCTATGTGTTGGATGCATTATGGATGCGTTTTTCAGATCCAAAACGGATCCAACACGCCGTGTGAACGTCCCCTAAACCTCAAATTATAAAAGTAAACAGAAAAACGAATTGTGCAGGGTTTGTAAAGATTTTTATAGCTCCAAAAACAAAGTCTCATACAAATAATACAGATGTTAATGTCCTCCCGATCACTTCCATGCTTCTTATCACAATTATTAGCTTTAAGCTTTTACCATTGCGCTTTTGATTTTGCTTTGGTTAGAAGATCAAGACGAATTTATCTCCTCAAAGAGCACACAGGTTTCTCTGGTTACTGACCACCTCTCCCTGCCCTCGCTTATCTGATTGATTTTAGCTGCCTCCAGTCAGTTCCAACCATGGTGAGTTCCTCTGTTCAGAGTCTCCTCTCTAGCATCAGAGTTTGTTTACTTAACTAAATGAGAAGCTTTATCTCTTTAGCACTCTGCAGCTTTGTATATATACTTTATAAACTTCCAATAATCATGTCCGTATTACAGGAATAGCTAGGAACAGCAGAATGGATAAGCCAATCACTGCTATAGCCCCTCCCACAGCTTGACCAGGAAGTGTGAGTCTAAAGCTGGCTGTGGCACTGTGAAACAGCATGGTGAGAAAACCCCTTTAATATACTACTGTGGGGTGGAACCTATAATAGAGGGTGTGGTTTATGGTTTTTGGTCTCCTGTTGTAGACAGAGCACTAGGGAGAAAGCTCCCTGTGAAGCCAGTTACCTAACAGCTAAAAAAGTGTTTGTGAAAAAGTAGGAGGAGGGAATGACTCGGCCCACTATAGTTTTCGTAAATGGGTTTTCCCACCATAGTCTTGTAGGGATATTGTTACCACATTGAGTAGCTTTAAATGTGTAGGCAAAGGTAAATAAAGACTACTACCAATTACATTGCTGTTCTGATTTTGTTTCCTTTTAAAGTTAGAGAAGTTCTTATCTTCTGCTTGTGTACACAAACTTCCGTAGGCTACTGACCTCCTCTAGCATTGGCCAGGATGGGGACGTCATTTCCTGCTGTGTTTTATCTATTTTGTTTAGTAGGAATAGGAATTGGACACATGTTTTTCATGGGATTTTTGGAAGTCTTCTTGGACCCCTAGCAATCCAACTTTTACTTTATAACCAATACATATTTAAAAAAATGCCCACAGATGGAAGAGGAGACGAGTTCTAATGGTGTGAAGGGTTGGCGTATACTTCCTATCCATAATGCTGTATCCTTCCATTCCCATACTGCTCACATGTTGGTAATAGTCATATTTGCTACAATTATAGTAAGTTCTCAAATGCTATCAATAGCCTCTGCTTCCAATACAAGGCAGGTCTGCACAACATGTGGCTCACCAAAGAATATCTGTCAGCCCATGACGGGGTGGGGCTTATGTGAGTCACGCCACGTCATGCGTGGCATTCCTAGGCAGTCATGGGGTGATACTGGACCATCAGGGGGTGGTCTGCCATGCTCCTGGATGGTCAGGGGCGGTCGCAGGTGGTTTGTCCCCAACATCTTGCCAAGTTGCACAGGGCTGATATGAGGCTATGCTCACATAGTAGAACATAATACAAAATTTCGCCATGGAATCCACATTTATTCCTTGCCCCAGTTCTTCTTCATTCCTTCAGGAATCCACTTTTCATTATGCATTAAAGGGAATCTGTGCTACTGTGAGGAACCGGTCAGGGGCGCACGAGAAGACACAGACAGAGTGAGGCCCTGACGCTGTTCCCAACCACTGTCCCTGCCTTTTGGGGGTGCCCGACTCCTTAACAGGTCGGCCCCAACCTGAAGACTGCAAGATACACTTAAAGGGGTTTCGCCACGAAGTAAAATTGACGTGGGAAGCTTGCAAATGAATTAACAAACATTTTCACCATTCATCATTATTAAAAATTCTGCCCCATTTTTGTCTTAGCTGCTCCTTTAGTGATCCATTGTTTACAGCTCATCTCCAGGGGATACGACCAGTGACGAGAGTTCCTCACTCCTGGTCAGACATGCTCAGACATCACCTCTCCTCTCAGGCAGCTACTGAGTGTTCAAACCCCAGGAGCCGTCACTCTACTCCCGTCCACTGTGCTCCTTAATAATTAGTCAAAGAGTGCAAATAAATAAAAAAGAAACCTCAATGACGTCTGTGCATTGATAAAGAGAAAAAAAACACAGTTTTGGTTCCTGCAGGGATTTGAACCTAGGACCCTTGTGCCTAGAGGCAAAAACTTTACCTCTCAGCTACTCACAATGCTTTACATAAACAGACCTTTCTTTCACTAGAGAGAGGAAAGGCCTGGTGATGTCATCCTGCTGGGTTACATGATATGCAATTCAAACAAATCACGCACGCCCCCTTCTGAGCACACAGAGCTGAAGAGGCATGAAATGAGATCGTGGCAAAACCCCTTTAATAAGTGAATACACAAGACGCAGACAAACAAACAATGAACACAATCAAAAAGGGTCAAACTAGCCAGGTCAGTAAGGCTGCGTCCCCACGGCAAGGGACAAATCCCGGTCGGTTTACCCGACCGGGATTTCTCCGGTTTGTGTGCCGTGCACACGGCCGCAGGGGGAACGGCTTTTCTCCGCGATGAGAGGAGAAAAGCCCTCCCCCTTCACATTGGCTTGCACAGATTCCGTCCGAAAACCGCCGGGCGGAAAACCCGTGCAGTGGGGACTGCTGCACAGGTTTTCCATAGAGCCCCATTGTGCTCATTTTCGGCCGGTTTTTCAGGCGGTCTGCAAAACCGCAAACCGGCCGAAAACCGGCCGAAAACACCTGCCGTGGGGACATGCCCTAAGAGTCGGGAGAAGCAGTACAAAATCACAAGACAGAGGGATAGTCAGAAACAAAGCCAAAGTCAGATAACAGGAATAAGCAAAGAATGGTAAAGGCAGAAAAGGAACCAATATAGCAGGCAAAGGGAAGTAGAAACTCAAAGAAAAATATAGTTCCCGGCGCTCATCTATTTAAAGCTCCAAGTGGTACGAGGAGTTAGAAAAAAAGATGTTTAATAGAGTAACAACTCATAAAAAGGTATTACACCCTTAGCAAACATATAAAAATTAAAATCACTAACGACGCGTTTCTCGCCGAAACTGGCGCTACCTCAGGAATTGTGATTACGGGAAATGCCGGGAAAAGCAGTCATTTAAAAGTATTCCGCACTTCTCATTGGGCGGCAAAGCCAGCCAATGAGATTGCGAGCGACAAAAACGCCATGTTAGTCTATGGAAAAGAGACCAACCAATCACTGTGGATCTAACAGTTCAAGTCATTTAAACAGATGGCGGGATTGGTTTATGGGCGAGAAAGCTGTTTAAATGACTTGAACACAAATAAAAAGCACTACGGCTGTGGCCGTGATCAGAGCTCAACGGTGGGGGTCTGACAGGCAGAATCATGACAGCTATAGTTTATCCTATGAACTATAGAGCAGATTTTATGATTTGTGGATATAAAATGGGTGCCGTCAAAAGAAAATAAGTCGCATGTCACTTAAAGGGGTTTTGCCACCATGTAATGTTGACGTGGGATCCTCCAAAATGGGTATTTAATCACTTTTCTAAATACATGTGATTACAAAAAGTGAAGCCTCTGAGAGCTACAGCATTGCTCATTCTCCCATAGTTTCCTGACAGTTTACATTAGACATGACCAGGAGCTGACAGGAGCTGATCTGGCCGCACTTGTGTGTTTGGCACTTCTTATCTGATGACAGGGAACATGAAGGAGCTTGCAAGGGACTGGGGAGAAAAAGCAGTGAACGAGCCTGTGTCTTTTGTATAGAGCAGTGTTTCTCAACTGCAGTCCTCAAGACCCACCAACAGGTCAAGTTTTCAGGATTTCCTCAGTATTGCACAGGGGATACAATTATTGTCAGTGCATTCTGTGGGAGATCCTGAAAACATGACCTGTTGGTGGGTCTTGAGGACTGGAGTTGAGAAACACTGGTATAGAGAATCCACTGGTTGTAATGTAATTATTTGCGTAAACTTTGCAGACGCTCCCTGCTTCCTCGCTCTCTGCTCACCCCTCCTCCCTCTCCCCTGTGACTCAGCATGCTTTGTTTATCTTCTCTCCCGAGCAGATAAGAGGTAAGGAACTCACTTCCTGGCAAAACCCCTTTAACGATGAAGTTTCCACACCAATTCCATGTTGAAAACCACATTGGTTACATACGATGGGGATTGGTTTCATTCAATGGGGCTAATCCACGTCCGTAAACTGTGTTAAATCCCACTGCACGTGAAGTCAGCGTCCGTGGCGGAGATCCAAGGGTATCACCCAGCGTCCGTGGCGGAGATCCAAGGGTATCACCCAGCGTCCGTGGCGGAGATCCAAGGGCATCACCCAGCGTCCGTGGCGGAGATCCAAGGGCATCACCCAGCGTCCGTGGCGGAGATCCAAGGGAATCACCCAGCGTCCGTGGCGGAGATCCAAGGGGATCACCCAGCGTCCGTGGCGGAGAGCCAAGGGAATCACCCAGCGTCCGTGGCGGAGATCCAAGGGCATCACCCCAGCGTCCGTGGCGGAGATCCAAGGGTATCACCCCGCGTCCGTGGCGGAGATCCAAGGGTATCACCCAGCGTCCGTGGCGGAGATCCAAGGGTATCACCCAGCGTCCGTGGCGGAGATCCAAGGGTATCACCCAGCGTCCGTGGCGGAGATCCAAGGGTATCACCCAGCGTCCGTGGCCGAGATCCAAGGGTATCACCCAGCGTCCGTGGCGGAGATCCAAGGGTATCACCTAGCGTCCGTGGCGGAGATCCAAGGGAATCACCCAGCGTCCGTGGCGGAGATCCAAGGGTATCACCCAGCGTCCATGGGGGAGATCCAAGGGTATCACCCAGCGTCCATGGTGGAGATCCAAGGGTGTCACCCAGCGTCCGTGGCCGAGATCCAAGGGTGTCACCCAGCGTCCGTGGCCGAGATCCAAGTTTATCACCTCAGATTTCTGCTGCAGAAACCCAACAAAAATATGTGTGGTGTGAATAAAGCCTAATGCAGCACAACCCAGAACCCACGTGGGATATTATACAGTGATTTATGGTAAGTGATGCCGCTATGCTAATGATGACTGGGAACGAGCAGGAAGCCGAACATAGGCGGAACTTGCGAATCTCACTTTCAGATCCTGACATGTTTCAAAACACCAGAACCTGATGGATTAGTGTGATGGCAAAGCAGAGCGGAGCGAGGGAACGCTGTATTGTCCCTGGATCTTTATGCTGCTGTCAGAGACGACAGCTAAACAAAGAACTCACCTTGAAGCGGGGCTGAGTGGGATAACAATGTCAAGTGAACTTGGAAGATCTCATGATGAAGTGCGGAACAAGAACAGCAGATGGATTTGGGAGTTAACATTTTTTCATCCAATTGATTTCACTAGTTAAGAAGATTTTATGAAGTTGCATTTTTTCCTTAAAGCCAAAATGACCCGAGCTTGCCCGTGTAAAGCCGTAACTGGGTTTTTCCACCAAAGACTTTTTTGGAGCAACAAATTCTTTGAGTGAATCAACCCCAATTGATCTGGGTGCTCTAAGTCTTGCCGAGTATGCTACAATGTTCTCCACTATGGTTTCTGGAGGGGTCTCCTGCTATAATTTTCATATATGTTCTTTTAGGTCATACAGAAAAGGGTTGTCTTTAAGCCTTAGTGACGAGACATATTATAAAGTCTGATCACGTGGGGCCAAATTGTAGGACCATCATAAATCCCAAAAATGGAACTGATCATTCCTTATGGCTCAATGACAAGACATATTATAAAGTCTGATCATGTGGTCCCAAATTGTGAGACCCTCATATCTTAAAAATGGGATTGACCATTCCTTATGGCTTGATAATGAGACATATAGTAAAGTCTGATCATGTGGGCCCAAACTATTGGCTCTTCATAAATTCCTAGAATGGGATTGATCATTCCATATGGCTTAATGACTAGACATATTGTAAGGTCTGATCATGTGGGCTCAAACTATAGGACCCCCATAGATCTCAAAAACAGGATTGACCATTACCTTTATGACTAGACACATTGTAAAGTCTGCTCATGTGGGCCCAAACTATTGGCTCTTCATAAATACCGAGAATGGGATTGATCATTCCATATGGTTTAATGACTAGATACATCGTGAGGTCTGATCATGTGGGCTCAAACTATGGGACCATCATAAATTCTGAGAATGGGGGGGCTGTTTTCAGGGTGAAGAGCATGAACATGCACAATAATGCTTCATTATGGGGTAACAGGAGATACAGAACCAGCCTGGTGAGCACAACAAGTCCTCTAAGATGGCTTTACCTAATAGTAGGGGGTGTATTTCCCAACAGGGAAAATGGGCTAAGTTTATCCTTTTGGGATAAATTTACCTCCAGTAATCCAGGGTCTGACAAATTAAGGCCCCTATGCATGAACAGAAGAACCTTTTGTTAGCAGACTACCAACCTGATGTTGATGTGGTGCTAGCCATAGACCACTTCATTCATGGCTGTCTAAGAAATAAACATAGACTCTTATGCAGGATCTAAGAGAAAGTAGGAAGCACTATTATTGGTATTATGTTACAGAAAGGGTAATATCTCTCCTTGGGGAGAGCACCATATAGGTGTGTGGGGATTTGAAATTGCCTTTGTGCACCACACTAAGCATATGCATAGCACAAGGCATTATGGGAAAAGGGCTGAAAGCTCAAGCGCCCTCTATTGGATCTAAAAAATCCTCAATTTGCATCTGACTCACTAAATCTTTGGAAAGCAAAAAGGATGTTAGCCAATCCAGTATAACTCATCTGCATACAGCTGTTTCAGGGTTTTGCCCATTGCCAGTGCAGAGCAGAGTTTGACGGCTGGCTGGCTGGGAGGCAATGAGTGTCTCAAAAATGGAAATCTCTCTCTTTGGGTAGAGTGAACATCCCTTTTGCTTCCCAAAGACTCAGTGAGTCTAAAGCAGACTGAGGATTTGTTACATCCAAAAGAGGGCGCTTGAGCTTTCAGCTCTTTTCCCATAATGCCTTGTGGTATTATGGTAGCAATTCACCCCCTTGCTTTTGGGGTTCAGCAACCTCTAAGTAATGGTGGCCATGCACAATCGATAGAATACAGAGAAGATTGATGGTGGGCCACCACTGAATGAAGGATCATCTGGTAAACAATTGTTTCGGCAGTGTAGCCACATTTAGTCCATTTATTTCTTTAAACTGACCATAGACGATGAAAGACACTCGAGGACAAATGTTTTTTTCTGGGAAATTCTGGGACTGTTTTTCAAGGAAAGATCTTTCATAAACGAGGGAGGGTTCTCATCCAACGATCGGGTGAAAATTTCAAACATGGCTGACTACTTTCCAGGCAATGATTGATGGTGGTCGCCTAAAACAATTAAGCTCTTGAATGTCACCCACTCAAGGTTTATTATGGTTGAAATCATTCATTTTCTTCAGCTTTAACCTAATGTATCTCACTAATTAACCAAATGTAACCCAACCACTGATAGCTCTGCTATGTCTGAGAAGAGGCATGGAAGAGCTGCACATAGAGCAATTCTAAGGGTTAAATCCAGTTCTGGATAGATTGTTGCTTTACAAACCTTGGATAGAGATGGTAAGCTTCCTAATATCTGAAGGTCTGTTATGTATTCTAGCAAATTAGTGATATCTGAATGTTTGTGGCTAGTGATGTATACAAATCCCATCACGGACCGAAAAAATCCTTAATTCCCAATTGATCCTCATCACCTTCCCCCTCCGCTTCATAGACTATTATATAGTCCAATAAAGATATTCTGTTTCCCTATTATGCAATTTACATGTTGTCTTAACAGCTGAGTTCCCGTTCTGCCGTGGTGTAAATTGGCCTGAGCAGTCTGCTCACATCTCTCTGCCTGGAAATATCAGCTTGTACAAAGTGCTCATTTACATTCATGCCCCTGATAAATCCCTTGAAGATCCGCATGAAGCTGGAAGACTCATTTTATAATCTGTCGAATCTTGACAGAGTAACAAGGTTTCCACTATAAAACAGAAGTAGCAATTTGTGAGTTTGTACAATTAGATCAAGTAAGGATTCCCACGGTGCGGTTGGGTGGTTCTCTGATACGCGTCCCCTTATGCCTTCCCCCACTCACCATCATCCATACAATATATGTTTGAAATATGCCCTCCCCATTGTACAGTTTACTTTTTTCTTGAAGCAGCATTGTAAATCATTATAAATCTTTCATCTAAATAAGTAAATAGATTTTCCAGGACTTAAAGGGGTTGTCTCATCTCAAAGTTTCATAGGATGCATGAATGAAATAATGCTGCTTTGCTCTGTCACTTCCTGGTCAAGATATCTGTAATTAGCATATGAGCTCAGTATTCAGACTTCTCTGTTTATTAGTCTAAATTAACTAAATTACCTTCTCTGAGGTCCAGAGAAGCTTCTGAGCTAATGTAAACAGTAGAGTAATTACTGTCTTTTGTCTGAAAGATCAGATAACACACAAACTCTCACACTGCACAACCTGTGTGATGACATCACTCCCTGCTATCAGATAGAACAAACAGCAGGGGATAAGGAGTGCATAGGTCTTACTTGGGAAAACAGAGAGAGCACAGAAGGTGATAAAATCACTTGTAGCTCCTTAACAAAAAAAGATGAACAACGCATTATATTTGGAAAACGTCTTCATTTAGTGTTCCCTACATTTTGAAACCTATTCTTTGTAGTGAGACAACCCCTTTAAAAGCTATGGGCACCTCTAACATGGAAAAATATTTTTTACAAAACATTAGTGGTCATCAACAGTAAAAAAAAAAGAAAAAAAAAAAAGTTGCACTACATGTTGATCTGAAATCTTAACTCCATCATTCATTTTCAGCCCCCTGATGTTCACTTTGTAGCGTTCGCCTAGTTTCAGACTTCTCTAATGTGGGAGTCCCTCCCAGTAATACATGGTAGAAGCGAGCACTGTGTATTTAGAAGCATAACGTTTGTGTGTGCTCTGCTTCCTCTCTACTCTGGTACATAGTCTAGGCAAGTCTCCCCATGTCAATTCTGCTTAGTGTACAGTGCAACCTTGCTGCACCATATTAACCACTGAGCCCCTGTGCTACAATATAACCACTGAGCCACTATCCTACAACATGCTATCCACTGAGCCATCCTGCATCACCATACTAAACACTGAGCCACTAAAATACAGCATGCTAACCACTGAGCCACCAAGCTACAGCTTGAAACCAATGAGCAACTGTTACACCGTATTAATGACTGAGCCACCAAGCTACATCATGTTAACCACTGAGCCACAGTGCTACACTATGATAGCCACTGAGCCACTAACCTACACCATACTAACCACTGAGCCATCCTGCTTCATCATACTAAACACTGAGCCACCAAGATACAGCATGCTAACCCCTGAGCCATCGTGCTTCACCATACTAACCACTGAGCTACCATGCTACACCATGCTGACCACTGAGCCACTGTGCTACACCATGCTAACCACTGAGCCACCATGCTGCACAACGCTAACCACTGAGCCACCATGCTGCACAACAAGAAGGATTTCTATTATTAGTTACAATGTTTCTTTAGAAAACATAATTTTAGTTCATTCAAAAAACAGGTGACTAGTGCCCTTTAAAAAAAAATCCTGGTGCCCGCTGCTGGCGCATACCACTGCTCCCACATCGGCTCGCAGTAAGCATGATCACTGTCTTCTTTCTAGTACTGATATTAGAAATTAAAATAATAATACAATCGCGCATTATGCAAAGTCTGAATATTTATTACAAAATGTACAGAGGTAAAATAAAAAAAAAAAAAAGCCCTGACAAACCGAATCCATATCAAGCAACACAGACACAGGACAAAAGCGCCAGTCTAGCTGCAGCCTAACAAATGCCAGTACCTTCGCTCCGAGGCACCCTAAAGTAATTTCTAGGTCACAAATCATCACTGGAATAATCTGGCCTAATCTTTCCCTCGTCCTCCTCCTCAGCGCCTCAGGACACAAACCTCTTTCATGCAGAAACCACAGCAACTGCAGCAGCGCACAGCTCTCTGAAGCCTGACTCTGGGGGAGCAGCGCGGCACCAGGTGAATCCACCTAACATAAAGGAGAGGAACGAGGGGTTTTAAGTGGGTTATTCCATCATAAATTCATTTTTATGGATATCATAGGAAGAAGTCCTGGGCTCAGGAGCTACAGAGCGGAGAGGACTGAAGGACTTGGTTTCATCCTGTATCACATGGATGTCCAATGGCTTCACATATGAACATGTCAGTAGGTTCCCCCATTGATAACTGTGCTCTCATTAAGGGCATGTCCCCACGGCACGGGTTTTCAGCCGGTTTTGCAGACCGCCTGAAAAACCGGCCGAAAATGAGCAGAACGGGGCACTATGGAAAACCTGTGCAGTAGTCCCCATTGCACGGGTTTTCCGCCCGGCGGTTTTTCCGCCCGAAAGACGTTGGGCATGCACATTCTTCGGTCTGGTTTTCGGACGGAATATGTGCATCTCCCTGTGAAGGGCTTTTCTCCGCTCATCGCGGATAAAAGCCGCCCCCCCCCCCCACAGCCGTGGGGATGGCCGCAAAACAGAATAAATACCGGTAGCATATACCGACCGGTATTTGCCACCTGCTGTGTGAACGGCCCCTAACTGAATTACTCTTAGGCCTCGTTCACACGGCTTATTTCGCCGTTGATTGGCGCCGTATTCCGCACCGGCTTTGTGCTTCATTATGGCGCCAATCCGTCGGAGTCATTACGGTAATCCACTGCTCTCATAGAGAACAGTGGATTCCGTCGCTCCTGCCTGCTCGGCGAATCCGCCGCGGGGGGAGAAAGTGACATGCACATTATCCAGGCGCAATACGCGCCGTGGATGATGAAAGTCTATGGGGCCGGCGGGCCGCGCCCCCGCCCCTTATTCACGCCGGATTTGCGAGCGCAATCCGGCTCGCAAATCCGGCATGAATAAGCCGTGTGAACGGGGCCTTACTTTGGGGGGTAGGATAAAGCAAAAGCTCAAAACGTGGCGGCTGGAACCAATCAGAAGTTGCCTGAAACGATGTATGATTTTCACTCCCTCATGATCTCTATTTCAGGTCCTTTGTCCCAAACTGTCCAACCAATGGCCCAAACCTATTCACTATGGACAATCTCTACTTAAAGGGGTTTTGCCACGATATCATTTCATACCTCCTGCATCCAGCTCTTCAGCTCTGTGTGCTCAGAAGGGGGCGTGTGTGATTTGTTTGAATTGCAGATCATGTGACCCAGCAGGATGACATCACCAGACCTTTCCTCTCTGTAGTCAAAGAAAGGTCTATTTATGCATAGAGCTGTGCGTAGCTACAACGTAGCTCAGAGTTAAAATTTTTGCCTCCAGGCACAAGGGTCCTCGGTTCAAATCTCTGCAGGAACCAAATCTGTGGATTTTTTTTTTCTCTTTATCAATCCACGGACCTCATTGAGATTTCTTTTTTTAATTAATTTGCTCTGTTTGACTAATAACTAAGGAGTACAGAGGACGGGAGTAGAATGACAGCAAATGGGGGTTTGAACACTCAGTAGCTGCCTGAGAGGAGAGGTGATGTCTGAGCATGTGCGACCAGGAGTGAGGAGCTCTCAGCCCTGGTCGTATCCCCTGGAGAAGAGCTGTAAACAATGGATTACTAAAGGAGCAGCTAAAACAAAAATGGTGCAGAATTTTTAATAATAATGAATGGTGAAAAATGTTTATTATTTAATTTACAAACTTCCCACATCAATTTTACTTCGTGGCAAAACCCCTTTAAGAGAAGAGACAATAAGGCTTGGTTTGCATATGTGTTGGAGGTTCTGTTCAGAATCAAGTTCCATCTAAACAACAGATTAAACAGTGGAAACTCAACAGACCCATTGTATTCAATAGGGTGCATCAGGTGCCGTTGGCGGGTTGTGGAGAAAGATCAGAATGGAACCTCCAACTCAGGTGTAAACCAAGCTTAGGCTGAAGACAAAGCACTCCTCTACTGAGAACCTCACTGATCAGTTGTGATCTGTAAGGAAACCCGCAGTAAGTATTCACTTTCCCTGCAGCGCCACCACAGGGGAAATTAATTATTACACAGCACCCCATTCAAATGAGTAGTTTTCTTTCTATAATGCAGGACAAGACATGTCCTCTAGGAGCAGGGGCGCTCTTTGTGACGGTTCTATAGTTTGGCCAAAATATGAAGATCCTCAACAAAGGACGCCCAGAATTTCCTAAAAGAGTAGTTAAAGCGGGTTTCCAAAACTGGACAATTCCTTAAAGGGATTTTCCCATCAGCAGGTTTCTAAACAGAGCCTGCGCCTCACCGCCAGCTTCAGGCTCCCACCTCCTGGTCAGGCAGTGGACGATTCTACAGCAGTGGCTGACATTTATGCTCTGCTATTCCCACTACATAGACGGCTGGTGTCAGCTGCTAATCAGAGCCATTCTAACAGCATTTTGGGCCCCTGGGCAGAGCACTGCAGTGGGCCCTATCGAAATACATGACATCACATTAGGCCATGCCTCTAGCCACTTCTAAGCACACCCATATTATCATGTCACTTATGTCTGGACACCAGCAGCTTGCAGTTTACAAGACTAATTGGCAGGACAGGGAGCCTTTGGCTCCCTTCTCCACAATGGTTTTTAACTGTTTGCACGTCATAAAAACACACAAACCGCTGTATAAGAAAAGTCAACCAAGGGATCCAGGGTATGGTTCTTGCATTCCTGGAACAAACATACACCACCTGGGGCCCCCCACACTTGTGGTGCCCCCAGACAACTGCCTAGTGTGACCAATGGAAAAGATGGCCCTGCTGCTAATTGCACTTGACACCAGCTGGTTAACGGCAGGGAACGGAGCTGGCTCCATTCCCTGCCGTTTAACCCTTTAGATGCAATGGCGACCACAGCTTCTAAATGAATGAGAAACAGTATTGTTCCTCTCTCTGATCAGCACCCCTGTGGTGAGATTGCGGGGTGCCAATCAGTAAACATGGCGGCTCAAAGCCTTGTGAAGGCTCCTGTTTTATCACTTCCTACCCCACACCCTTGTGTATTGTTTATGTGCTTGGTCCTTAAAGGGTTAAAAGTAGGGCAAAAGACTGAAGACCTATAAAGGGTTAAAGTTCATCAGTGAGAAAGCTAAAAAAGCTCCTATGCTGACGATAAGACACAACAGGGAGTGATGTCACCTTGGTCGGTAACCTACAGAAACTTGTATAAATGAACAGCAGATAAGAACTGCTCTACCTCTGAAAGGAAGCTAAATCAGAATAGCAATGTATTTGGTAATGGTCTCCAAATTTATCTTTGCCTACTTGTTTAAAGCTAAATCATTGTGGTGAGAATACTCTTTTAAACAGGCCATACAATTTAGATAGCTTTTGGCAGAGAGTGCATGGTTTTTCAGTAAGAAAAGAATACTCCTCTGGCATCGGTATATCTCATGCGATCATTAAAGGGGTTGTCTCATTACAAGGATTGCTGCTTTTTATGTTAATGATCTTGCAAAAACAAGTCACTTTGCAATATGTGTCCATTAACAGTGTCCTACCTATTCCTAGATATCCCCTCTTGTATGGGCTGCATCAGCTCCTCAGGTTGCTATAGTTACAGACCTGTTCAATCTCTCCTGATAGGCTGCCAGCACTGGTTGCTATAGCTACAGACCTGTTCAATCTCTCCTGATAGGCTGCCAGCACTGGTTGCTATAGCTACAGACCTGTTCGATCTCTCCTGATAGGCTGCCAGCACTGGTTGCTACAGCTACAGACCTGTACAATCTTTCATGATAGGCTGCCAGCACTGGTGCTAAAGCTACAGACCTGTTCCATCTCTCCTGATAGGCTGCTAGCACTGGTTGCTATAGCTACAGACCTGGCTTCTACTGCAGCCTAGTGGAAGCCAGTAAACACGCCCCTGAATTCAAAATTAAACCAAGAAAACAGGACTGAGGTGAGATGAGTCAACGTAGTGAGACAGGCTAACAAACAATACATGGAAACCTCTAAAGAAGCATTTATGCTATCTACAATACATGAAAAAAACTTTGAGATTCTTAGTTCACATGTTTTGATCAAAAAATGCTTATGCCACCCCCGGCTACCGACGGGATCTCAAGGCGGGTGGTCCTACTGTATTCTTACCTCTCACTAGAGTCAAATTCAGACTTCTCATAGGGTCAAACAGACCTCCATAATCCAGAGAGAAAAATAAAAAAAGCACCAACCTTGCAAGCACACTGCACTGATATAACAACCTTTGGAGGTGGGCGGGGTGCAAGAGACCAAAATGGAGGCATCCATTCCTCCCTGTATAGTTTAAAAGCAATATCTGCCAACTGCAACGTATAGTTCTGCACAAAAAAACATTTCTGAAAAACACAATGTGAACCTGGGTGCCACTGGCTTGGTTGCGGCATATAGTGAGACAACCCCTTTAAGTATTGGGCATGTTGACTTCCAGCATGTCTGATCATTTTTTTCCCATGATACAAGCCAATGGGGAAAAGTTGGGAGACCCCAATTTGTGCCAGGAGCAAGTCATTCTCAGTAAGTGAATGCTGTCTGCTCTAATGGTTAAAATAGAAGAAAAAAAAAAACTCTAAAAACACTCTAAAGTCAATACCTCCTCATTCCCGTTCTCGAATGTTTCTTATTTATAGCAATCGCTCCATATCCCTTACGGATAATGCTTAATATTTATAAATATCTTTATTTCGGAGGTATTATGCAATGTCATGCACTCGCATCATTTTTCACAGACGTCTCGGATCCATGTTCGTCGGCTATAATTAGAGACGAGCACCAGAAAATGACCGATGTTCCATTAGAATCCTTTCCAAAAATAGCACAAGCTAATGAGATGGTTTTGTGTGTGGAGCCTATGAGGTACCAGCTGCAAAGGATTCTGGGGAAAGGAAAAAAAACTTTTGAAAATTTTTGAGTTTGACTTGATATTAATCATTTGACAAGCAAATGACAGGCATGTTCAGAGCGGTGACATCGAGCTCCAATCAAGCCTTGGGATGACAGATGTATATATAGAACGTGTGACATGAACGGATGACAGTCGCATCAAAAATGGCTGTAGCTTGAATCTCATAGGGCCTTCCCAATGAGATCATGGAAAATCAGTTACGATGAGCAAAAGGGCACAAGTCAAGAATGTGTTTGATCACGTCAGTTAATTTTAATCAAACTCTAATCTGGGAAATTGGCACTAAACAGCTTTTGGAGAGGTGGCCTACACCCGGTCATAACTGCCATGTCTAGTCTTCCCCAACATTTTACGCCCACAACAATCAGATAAACTTCTATGTGGGTTGACATGAAATGGGTAGAAAGGGCCAGTGTCATCTTGTGCTCTCTCATTATGGTCCCCTTCACTGTGACTAGCAGTCTATAGCGCCTCTCTACAGTACAGTGCGGTACTACATGTCCTGTGCTGCTCTTACATGTAGTAGTGAGGTGCATGCAGGGAGTGGTGGGCTATGGCGCCTCTCTACAGTACAGTGCAGTACTACATGTCCGGTACTGCTCCTACATGTATTAGTGAGGTGCATGCAGTGATTGGCAGTCTAAAGCGCCTCTCTACAGTACAGTGCGGTACTACGTGTCTTGTACTGCTCTTACATGTATTAGTGAGGTGTATGCAGTGATTGACGGTCTATAGCATCTGTCTACAGTACAGTGTGGTACTACATGTCCTGTACTGCTCCTACATGTATTAGTGAGGTGCATGCAGTGATTGGCAGTCTATAGAGCCTCTCTACAGTACAGTGCGGTACTACATATCCTGTACTGCTCCTACATGTATTAGTGAGGTGCATGCAGTGATTGGCAGTCTATAGAGCCTCTCTACAGTACAGTTCGGTATCCTGTTCTGCTCTTACAAGTATTAGTGAGGTGCATGCAGTGATTGGTGGTCTATATGACCTCTCTACAGTACAGTGCGGTACTACATGTCATGTACTGCTCTTACATGTATTAGTGAGGTGCATGCAGTGATTGGTGGTCTAATGGCGCCTCTCTACAGTACAGTGCAGTACTACATGTCCGGTACTGCTCCTACATGTATTAGTGAGGTGCATGCAGTGATTGGCAGTCTATAGCGCCTCTCTACAGTAAAGTGCGGTACTGCATGTCTTGTACTGTTCTTAGATGTATTAGTGAGGTACAGGCAGTGATTGGAGGTCTAGGGGTGCCTCTCTACAGTACAGTGCGGTACTACAGGTCCTGTACTGCTCTTACATGTATTAGTGAGGTGCATGCAATGATTGGCAGTCTAAAGAGCCTCTCTCCAGTACAGTGCAGTACTACATGTCCTGTACTGCTTTTACATTTATTAGTGAGGTGCATGCAGTGATTGGAGGTCTATAGCGTCTCTCTACAGTACAGTGCGGTACTACATGTCCTGTACTGCTCTTACATGTATTAGTGAGGTGCATGCAGTGATTGGAGGTCTATAGCGTCTCTCTACAGTACAGTGCGGTACTACATGTCCTGTACTGCTCTTACATGTATTAGTGAGGTGCATGCAGTGAGTGGGGGGTCTATAGCGCCTCTCTACAGTACAGTGCGGTACTACATGTCCTGTACTGTTCTTACATGTATTAGTGAGGTGCATGCAGTGATTGGTGTCGATAGCGCCTCGCTACAGTACAGTGGGGTTCTACATGTCCTGTGCTGCTCTTACATGTATTAATGAGGTGCATGCAGTGATTGGTGGTCTGATAGCGCCTCTCTACAGTACAGTGCAGTACTACATGTCCTGTACTGCTCTTACATGTATTAGTGAGGTACATGCAGCGATTTGTGATCTATAGCCCCCTCTCTACAGTACAGTATAGTTACTACATGTCCTGTGCTGCTCTTACATGTATTAGTGCAGTGTATGCAGTGATTGGCAGTCTATAGCGCCTCTCTACGGTACAATGTGGTACTACATGTCCTGTACTGCTCTTACATGTATTAGTGAGGTGCATGCAGTGATTGGCGGTCTATAGCGCCTCTCTACAGTACAGTGCTGTACTACATGTCCTGTACTGCTCTTACATGTATTAGTGAGGTACATGCAGCGATTTGTGATCTATAGCTCCTCTCTACAGTACAGTATAGTACTACATGTCCTGTGCTGCTCTTACATGTATTAGTGCAGTGTATGCAGTGATTGGCAGTCTATAGCGCCTCTCTACGGTACAATGTGGTACTACATGTCCTGTACTGCACTTACATTTTTTAGTTAGGTCCATGCTGTGATTGGCGGTCTATTGCGCCTCTCTACAGTACAGTGCAGTACTACATGTCCTGTACTGCTCTTACATGTATTAGTGAGGTACATGAAGTGATTGGTGGTCTATAGCGCCTCTCTACAGTCTAGTGCGGTACTACATGTCCTGTACTGCACTTACATGTGCCATAGTGAGAGGCTCCTTTGGGTTCCAGGTAAGGGCCCCATTTGCTTTATTTCTGGTCCATTGTATATAAAGTCCATGACCCAAAGAAGCTCCTGTCCTCATCATCGAAAGTGATTTCCAGCAGCTCTCTCTGATGTGCTATTGAAGGACATACATATTATTATCTGCTTTATTTTCTGTAATCCTCAATTTGTATTATGTTGGTGACATTTTGTCGCTCTGGAACCAATCACCATTTTCCATAGAGTTAGGGTTTCATCATACAATGGTCATCTCAGAACCAATTAATATTGTATGTTCTATTGGTTTCCATCACTTCCTCCGCACCACCATGAGACAAGAAAGCATAGAGCTTATTGGTATCCACACCTCCCAATACTATGGGGTGGCCCACATACCTCACATTTTATTTACTGATAGGGAATCAGTGGAAAAGGTTTAAAGCAGTGTTCTCAACCATGCTGTTTCCCAGGGCCTGCTCTTCACAGCCAGCTTCAAGCTCCCACTTCCTGTTAAGGCTGTGGGTGGTTCTACAGCAGTGACTGACATTTCAGCATTGCTATTCCTAGCTGAGCCTTTTAGAGGGACACCGGTGATGGAGAAGTCTAAATAGCAAGATGGAAGGCTAAAGAGCTCTAAAAGGTTAAAGTTTGTCAGTAAGAAACATAAAAAAGCTGTTGTGCTGCTGATAAGGCACAGGGAGCGATGTCACCATCCTGACCAAAGCTATAGAGCAAAAAGAGTTGATCGGTAACCTAGGGAAGCTTGTATACACAAGCAGGAGATGAGAACTGCTTTAACTCTGAAGAGAAGCAAAATCAGAACAGCAATGTATTTGTTAATAGCCTTTATTTAACTTTGCTTATATGTTTGATGCTAATCAATGAAACGTGAATACTTTAACATTTCCCATGAAAAGGAGCGATAGGGCCAACCTAATTTAGAGGGCCTCATCATCAGAGGCATGTCTATTTTAGCAGCAATGGCTCAGTCCACCTCTTATCCATCAATACTGGATAAAAAAGGATAGGCCTTTGCAATGTCCACACCTTCCTATCACTTACAGGAGCAATGGTGATCCAGATGCCTACACTAATTTTTGGTAATGTGGTATCTATCCAGGACCACTATTCAGCTTCACATGAAGTTAGGTCAACCTGATCCCCACAGTGACTGGAGCCTGTTGATATAATCTTTCATGCCCTATACCACATGTTTCAAACTCTAGGCCCACGGACCGGATCCAGTCTGCCACGCCACTTTGTGTGGCCCATGAGGACTTAGAGCGAGCAAAGATGGACAAGGTCTAGATGCAGAAGGTCCAGCTCTCCACTTTCCCTGGAGGACACAGCAAGTGCTTGACGGAGGCGGCAATGCCAGCACATGGAGTGGACGCCATATTGAATTGGGAGCTCCGGCGCACACCTCCACAATGCTCTGTTCAGCAACTCTCAGGTGGTGGCACAACTTTGACAACCCTACCCAGGCACAGTAGCCACACTCCAAGGCTCTCCAATGGCCCCTCGAAGGCAATCATAATGCTGACATTGCTCTCGGTAAAAATGAGTTTGACACTGCTGCGTATACTATAACTCTTAAAGGGAACATACGGCATAATTATAGATGTAGCTTAATAAATGAACCAAAAAATAGGGCAAAGTTCATGACAAGAGACTTTTATAAGTATCATGAATCCTTTGAGTCATAAGAGGAGTACTAGGGTAACACGCCGATCAGATTCTGTTTAAGAATCCGGCCGGTATTTTATTGACTTTTGAATGGTTTTAGGGAAAAAAAACACATACAAAAAATGGGACATTACTTACTAAAAAAAAAAAACCACTGCAATTTTTGGGGCATATTCACAGTTCAATGGCTGGACTAGACTGAAACCCGTAGCAGATAACTCAGGCCTATATGCAACCTGGGAAAATTAACAGGTGCAGCTAATTGCTGAGAAGCAGCTCACATACCCCAGTGCTACGGGAACAAGTAGATGATAAAAAACTGCATATTAGTTTAAAACCTGTTCACACCAGCATGCAGAAAAGCCACAGTATAATGCATGGGGAGATTGCACAAATGCAAAAATACCAATAAAACAACCACTCACACATTCTCAATGCATGAGGGGGGTGGTTGCTGGTGCTACAGTTGCATATAAATAAAGCGATACAGAAGGGTGCCATAAATACAGATACCTGTGGTGCACCATGCTGGCTTACAGCCTATTAGTGACACCCATACTATGAGATTAGGCGGGCTAACCAACTAATACCTCATATTTAAGAAAATTTTCCAGTATGTCATTTTTTTTTATCTGCCCAAGAATGCTGGGGAGTGGAGGGTGCCTGTGTTTTGTGTTGGACACCCGCAGCCCGCCTAATCTAATAATATAGGCGTCACTAATAGGCTGTAAGCCAACATGGTGCACCACAGGTATCTGTATTTATGGCACCCTTCTGTATCGCTTTATTTATATGCAACTGTAGTACCAGCAACCACCCCCTTATGCACGGAGGGTATGTGAGTGGTTGTTTTATTGGTATTTGTGCAATCTCCCCATGCGTTATACTGTGGCTTTTCTGCATGCTGGTGTGAACAGGTTTTAAACTAATGTGCAGTTTTTTATCATCTACTTGTTCCCGTAGCACTGGGGTATGTGAGCTGCTTCTCAGCAATTAGCTGCACCTGTTAATTTTCCCCAGGTAGCATGTAGGCCAGAGAAATCTGCTACTGGGTTCAGTCCAGCCATTGAGCTGTGAATATGCCCCAAAAATTGCAGTATTTTTTTGAATGGTTTTAGGGGACGGTTCTGTCTGTTGTTTGTGGATTCGCTCGTCCCCCTTAACCATTGACTAGCACACCTTCCGCCTGAAAACCTGGCGGAACAATGTGCATATTCCGAGTTTTTCGGAAAGCGGCGGTGTGAAAATCCACCCATTAGAAAACCGTGCAGTATAGAATACTGGGCAGATTTTCTATTGATGTCTACTGGGATGGTTGACCGTCGGGTTTCAGATGGCTTTTAACTCCAAAAACCGTCTGAGAACCCTTGCTGTGTGGACTTCCCCTTTGTCGTCTTCACTCCTCTCCGGCCCCTTTATTTCCTGGATGGATCTCTAAGGCTCTAATGATTTAATTAATTTTAGCACTTTCCTAGGTGATGAAGCTCGTCTCCTGTTATATCCACTTAAATCCTTTACATCTGAAACCTATTCTTATGAGGTGTGCAGAAACCTGTGAAGCCCGTGTAACTGAAGTCAGCCTCTCTGAGCTCTTATCAGCTTAATTAGACATCTCTTAAATGGATTATCACATGTATTATACAAAATGTGTTATAGATATAACGAAAGGATAATTAAATCCCATCAAGAAAAGAAGCATTATCCAATATCAGCTCAAGTTTCCAAATCAGAAATCACAATAAACAACGACCAGAACAAACACAAGAAAAGAGAAACTAACACAAGGTAATTCCTGTCAAACAAACATTCACCCTATTCCTATTCATAGGGGCTTTACATTTCTGGTATATTATATTCTTGTACATAGGAGGAAGTATTATAAGAGTTATATTCTTGTACATAGGAGGAAGTATTATAAGAGTTATATTTTTGTACATAGGGGCAGTATTATAGGAGTTATATTCTTGTACATAAGGGAAAGTATTATAGTAGTTATATTCTTGTACATAGGAGGCAGTATTATAGGAGTTATATTCTTGTACATAGGGGACAGTATTATAGTAGTTATATTCTTGTACATAGGAGGCAGTATTATAGGAGTTATATTCTTGTACATAGGGGGCAGTATTATAGTAGTTATATTCTTGTACATAGGGGGCAGTATTATAGTAGTTATATTCTTGTACATAGGAGCAGTATTATAGTAGTTATATTCTTGTACATAGGGCAGTATTATAGTAGTTATATTCTTGTACATAGGGAGCAGTATTATAGTAGTTATATTCTTGCTCATAGGGAGCAGTATTATAGTAGTTATATTCTTGTACATAGGAGGCAGTATTATAGTAGTTATATTCTTGTACATAGGGAGCAGTATTATAGTAGTTATATTCTTGTGCAACAAAGGCAGTTTTAAAGTACTTATATTCTTGTACATAGGAGGCAGTATTATAGTAGTTATATTCTTGTACATAGGAGCAGTATTATAGTAGTTATATTCTTGTACATAGGAGGCAGTATTATAGTAGTTATATTCTTGTACATAGGGGACAGTATTATAGTAGTTATATTTTTGTATATAGGAGACAGTATTATAGTAGTTATATTCTTGTACATAGGAGCAGTATTATAATAGTTATATTCTTGTACATAGGAGCAGTATTATAGTAGTTATATTCTTGTACATAGGGAGCAGTATTATAGTAGTTATATTCTTGTACATAGGGAGCAGTATTATAGTAGTTATATTCTTGTACATAGGGAGCAGAATTATAGTAGTTATATTCTTGTACATAGGAGGCAGTATTATAGTAGTTATATTCTTGTACATAGGGGGCAGTATTATAGTAGTTATATTCTTGTACATAGGGAACAGTATTATAGTAGTTATATTCTTGTACATAGGGGGCAGTATTATAGTAGTTATATTCTTGTACATAGGAGCAGTATTATAGTAGTTATATTCTTGTACATAGGAGCATTATTATAGTAGTTATATTCTTGTACATAGGGGCAGTATTATAGTAGTTATATTCTTGTACATAGGAGGCAGTATTATAAAAGTTATATTCCTATACATAAGGAATAGTATTATAGTAGTTATATTCTTGTACATAGGAGGCAGTATTATAGTAGTTATATTCTTGTACATAGGGAAAGTATTATAGTAGTTATATTCTTGTACATAGGAGGCAGTATTATAGTAGTTATATTCTTGTACATAGGGGGCAGTATTATAGTAGTTATATTCTTGTACATAGGAGCAGTATTATAGTAGTTATATTCTTGTACATAGGGGGCAGTATTATAGTAGTTATATTCTTGTACATAGGGGGCAGTATTATAGTAGTTATATTCTTGTACATAGGAGCAGTATTATAGTAGTTATATTCTTGTACATAGGGAGCAGTATTATAGTAGTTATATTCTTGTTCATAGGGAGCAGTATTATAGTAGTTATATTCTTGTACATAGGAGGCAGTATTATAGTAGTTATATTCTTGTACATAGGGAGCAGTATTATAGTAGTTATATTCTTGTGCAACAAAGGCAGTTTTAAAGTACTTATATTCTTGTGCATAGTGGGCAGTATTATAGTATTAATATTCTTGTACATAGGAGCAGTATTATAGTAGTTATATTCTTGTACATTGGAGGCAGTATTATAGTAGTTATGTTCTTGTACATAGGGGCAGTATTATAGTAGTTATATTCTTGTACATAGGAGGCAGTATTATAGCAGTTATATGCTTGTACATAGGGGGCAGTATTATAGTAGTTATATTCAGAAGGCAGTATTATTAAAGCTTTTACTTGTAAGGGGTCAGAATTATAATAACAAAGATTTTACCCAAAATGACCGAGTTCTCAGATTATTCTTCTAAAGTGAAAAGCATATGGATGGTTTCCCATTAACCTACTAATGTATATTGCAGTATTTTGACATTGATTATTTATTGCATTGGTGGAGAGCGGCTTCTACACCTGATTTATGTGATGTGTCCTTGTTATGAAGGCCTAAGGGACTTTGTTATGCTGGATGAATTTTAATGAAGCCCGCAGCTGTGTATTTATAGCCTTGGTGTGATTGTCTTGTTGGATCTCATGTTATATATAGATACATGTATAAGCCACCATGTATCAGGCAATGGTTATAAAATGCAAATGACATGAGCTAGGAAATAACTTTAACTCTGAAAATAAAAAAATAACAATTCCTTAAAGGGCATTTCCCTCTACGAAATAAGCAGTAAACTAATATACACCACTCACAAAAAGTTATGGAAATGTGGCTTTTGGTTGAACTTTCAGAATGAACATAACATTTCTTGATTCTTTTTTTTAATGAACTAAATGAGACCATCTCTCCCCTTTAGATGCACTTGTCCAGCTGTTCAATGTTTCAGTACTTTTTGCACAACTTGCTGATCTCTAACAAGGAGCTTGATGGCAAAATTCACTACAGGTGTTTGATCCCTGAATCACCCAATAAATTTAGGAGATCAATTTGAATTGAGATTTAAACAGTCCTCCTCATCCTGCTGTTCACATTTATACATCATGAGAAAAAGACAGTTATGAGTGTCACAGAGTGTCATCAGCAGGTTGCAACAGGCATACGGAGAGACTGGAAGAGTAAGGCCTCGTTCACACGGCTTATTTGTCTACGGATTGGTGCCGTACTCCGTGCCGGATTTGCGCTGCAGTACGGCGCCAATCCGTCAGAGTAATTACGGTAATCCACTGCTCTCATAGAGAACAGTGGATTCCGTCGCTCCTCCCCGCTCGGCGAATCCGCCGCGGGGGGAGTAAGTGACATGCACATTATTTACGGCGCGTACGCGCCGTAGATAATGACAGTCTATGGGGCCGGGGAGCGGCGCCCCCGCTGCGCTCCAGCCCCGCCCCCGTCCCGCCCCTTATTCACGCCGGATTTGCGAGCACAATCCGGCTCACAAATCCGCCGTGAATAAGCCGTGTGAACACGGCCTTACAGAAAGGCAAAGGAGTGGTGTCCTTTGGCTCCATCACAGACTGATGACCGCTTCTTTATAAACAGTGCCACACAACTCCAAACATGTTTAACCCCTTAACGACCACGCACCGTCTTTTGACGTCGGCTGGTGCGGGTCGTTCGTTTACAGCGACGTCTTTTGGCGTCGCTGCAGACTTCGGGATTTGCGCCGCCCTGCACCTCAGCTGCGCTAGAATCAGGGCTGTACTACACAGCCCTGTTCCCAGAGCATCTCCGGCGCGCATCAGGGCGCAGAGAACGCCTCCGCAACCCGATGCTTTAACCCTTTGGTGCGTTACCGCAGCACAATCAAAGGGTTTCCCTGCTCTGTCAGGTGATCGGAACACCTGGTGAGCCAACAGAGCCCGGGGAACGGCTGCACAGTCAGCCCTGGGGGCCTAGAGTAGCCCCAGGGCTGTCTGTGTAACAAGTCAGTGATCAGGCCAGCCTGTGTGCTGTCCTGAACACTGCCTGTGTCAGACTGACACAGATTATAATGTATTAGCATATATGAATATGCTAATACATTACTACTTGTAAAAAAAAAAAAAAAAAAATGTAGAACAGTTCTCCCTTCAGGGGATTTAAAAAAAAAAAAAGTGAAAAAAACATAAAAAGTGTAAAAAAAAAAAAAAAAGAATAAAAAAGTAAATAAAATAAAAATAAATATTTAATAAAAAATAATTGTGTATAAATTACACACACAAAAAAACCTACACATATTAGGTATCCACATGGCCGTAATAACTTGTAGAATTAATCTAACAAGTTATTACCTGTTAAATATGAACAGTGTAAAAAAAATGTAAAAAAACAAAATAATTTTTACAAAAAAAATAAATAAATAAATTCTGCAATTATTTATAAGTGAACTTAAACTATTCCCCCATAAAGTACAACTTTTCTCGAATAAAAAGAGACCTCATCCAACTGTGTCATCGAAAAAATAAAAAAGTTACAACTGTTGAAACGCAATGAGGCAAAAACTAAAAAAAACGTTCTGGTCTAACTACTTTTCAGGCCTGGGAGTTAAGGGGTTAAGGGAGGTAAGAGGCAAGCAAGCATCACATCAGACCATCTGTAACCCTTTACATCACTGTGGTCTGGGTGCTAGACGACTGGAAAGGGTACCTGACCTGGCTGATTAATAGCTCTCTCCTTGACATCTCCAGCATCGCTGGTGGCCATCATTTCTGCTCAGAGTGAATTGACTTTCATCACTGAACAGCTCTGAGGACCACTGGTCCCTCATCCAGTCTTTCTCTGCCTTATTCCCTAAAGAGGAGATCCAAGCCCATTATGCCCAGGGGTCCACCATGCCCAAGGGTCCACCTGGGGTTCTTCTGCTATGCAAATGTTGTCTTCTTCTAGACTTTTGGGGCCCTGAAATATTAGATGTACATAATTGTCAGAACCCAGACCCACTGGAGGGGCCTCTGGTAACCTGAAGAGCCAGTCTGAACCTAAATTCTCTACATAGGAGAAATGACCTTGAAAAAGTTTTAATACCTTGACAGTGAAGGACGACAGGGAAGTTGCAGTAAAATGACAAGATGGAGGTTGTACTCAACAACAGCTGAGGAAAAGGGAGGGTTTTTAAATCTTTGCTGAGAGAGAAATAGGTGAAGAAGTCGCTGACCGATCTGTATCGCTCCTGGTTGTCCCAAACTAACGTGTCTGCATCCACAAACACCTCGATAACCATGGACTTGTTACTAGTGAAGGTCATCCGGCCCGACACTGTAATGATGCAACCTGAGGGACAGAGAAGAGGTGTTACCATCGCAAAGCAAAAAGAGGCCACATTATTTCAATGTTATTGGCACTAAATTGGTGTTGGACTGTGGTGCTGTGGGCTGCCTCTGTGGAGTTGATTCTTGGGGCCCACCATTGGAGCTGATTCATGCGGCCCAACAGTTAAGTTAATTCTTGGGGCCCACCAGTGGAGTTGATTCTTGGGACCACCAGTGGAGTTGATTCTTGGGGCCCACCAGTGGAGTTGATTCTTGGGGCCACCAGTGGAGTTGATTCTTGGGGCCACCAGTGGAGTTGATTCTTGGGGCCCACCAGTGGAGTTGATTCTTGGGGCCCACCAGGGAAGTTGATTATTGGGCCCACCAGTGGAGTTGATTCTTGGGGCAACCAGTAGAGTTAATTCTTGGGGCCCACCAGTAGGGTTAATTCTTGGGGCCCACCAGTAGAGTTGATTCTTGGGCCCACCAGTGGGTTAATTCTTGGGGCCCACCAGTAGAGTTGATTCTTGGGGCCCACCAGTAGGGTTCATTCTTGGGGCCCACCCTACAGCTTCTGTACATGATTGCACAGGCCTCTTGCTTTCAGTCTCTATTTCTCTGCCTTTCACCCTGAAATTCAACCCTAGCCCTACCATTCTTTGGGCTCCACCATCCCAGGGGTCTACTAGTGGCTTCCTCTGCTAACAAGTGATTAAGTCTGAGCCTGAAAAAAAGAAATGCGGAGTGTACATTCTATTCCAACTGTTTTTGCTCCAATGCAACCAAAATAAAAAATAAAGCAACTTCACAAACAGCGTTTTTTAAAGTTTTTACTACCATTGTGGATGCAGCTCCTATGAAGAATTATGGGCAAAATGTATGAACGGGGCTGTGCCAGTTTTTTGCTGTGCTATGAGCCAAAAATGTGTCATAGCCCTGACCGACAGATGTTTAAGTTGTTCTACACCAAAATCTAGTTCATGTGTCAATTCTACAGGAGAGGGTCGTGCCAGACTCGTATGATGAGACACATTTATGAATACCAATATCCAATTTCATAGTGGTGAAGCAGGAGACACTATCCGCCACTTTTTCGGTGCATAAATGTATCTCACAACGGCACACATTTATAAAGTGGAAGAGAAAAACACATGACTCCAGGTTTATACTACATAGTGTTTCTTTGTCATCTGTAGTCAAGGACATATAGGTCTGCATAGGAATAGTATGCAACAAAACGACACTTTTAGTCCTCTTAGGCAATGTTCACACGGCTTATTGCCGACGTAATTGCGGGGCCGGATTTCGCCCCGCAATTATGCCGGCAGCCGTGCAGGGGGGGCGAGGCGGGGGGACCGGCAGCTCGCTGGCCCCATAGACACTCATTATTCACGGCGCGTACACGCCGTAAATAACGTGCACGTCACTTTCTCCCCCCGCGGCGGATTCGCCGAGCGGGGAGAAGAGACGGAATCCATAGTTCTCTATGAGAACTGTGGATTACCGTAATGACTGGGATGGATTCCAGCCGTACTGCAGCGCAAATACGCCGCGCAGTACGGCTCCAATCAGTCCCAGAATAAGTCGTGTGAACGAGGCCTAAGGCTGAGTTCACAATTGTGTTGTCAATGGCATTTTTCCATTCGGTCTAAAATGATGCAATGTCAAATCTATTGTATGACAGACACCAATGGCTCCCACCACTCACTAATAACGGGGTCCACTGGGTGTCTTCTGTTTTGACATAAAAAATAGCATGACATGCAGTGATCGTTTTCCTGCTAAATATGATTGAATCTGTAAAGTTGCTTCAATTTTTACTTTAGATACTTTTTTACATTAGGTCTTTTTTTGGGAGAAGCACAGTATTTATATACACTTTGTTATTTCCATTGTGCAAGTGTGGGGCATTGTCCCCTTTTGGGAAAGGCATGATGTACAGGGCTTATCATTGTTGGTGTCCTTTCACCCCAAAAACTGGTTGCTGGGTTTTGTGTTGGTAGGAGCACCCCAAAATAGGCCATTATTAAAGCGTCGGGGCCTTTGTAAGGCGCCCAAATTGCGGGGGTTTCTGGGGCGTTCCCGCCTTAAACAAAACCGGGGTAGTTTCTACCACATTTATGACTTTAGTACAGAAAACAACCCAGGCGAAATTACGGGGGACGGAAAGGTTTTTAGAGCACTTACAAGGGGAAGCCGGAATTGTTGCTTTGTACTAGAAAGCGAAAAATCAATGCCCGGCAGTAGAACGGTTCAAAATTCAGGGCGATTCTACGTATTAATGTCACAAAAAAAGGGGCACCTGGACGGCAAAAAACAAAATGCCCCCCGATGTGTTTTTATATTTTTTTGATGATACTTGTTTTCTTTGTAATTATTTCTAATTGATTCTTTTTCCCATCTAACTCTCCATGTTATAAGGTCTATCCAATTAAAATTTGGCATTTTATTTGATAGATTGTTTGCTCCTAGCTTTTGGCATAATATTGCTTTAAAGGATATATATAGTTTTGCAAGTATTTTACTTTGCTTCAATTTCTAAAGTAATATAATGCCAAAGATAGGAGCAAATAAAATGCAAAACTTTATTTGGATATACATTAAAAACATGAAGAGGTAGATAGGAAAAGCCAATACAAACTGAGCAGAGTAAAATCAATTATAAAAAAAATATTACCCCGTAACAACAAATTTAATGCTAAATTTTAATTGGATAGACCTTTTTAAAAATGGAAAAAGAGTGTGTCAGCCCAAATGTGAGAAAGGAATTTGTCTGTTAGGCCTAAAAAAGAATTTAAATAGGAGTTTGAAAATTTTTAAAACTCCCCTGGCCTTTTTTTGATTTAAAATTAATTACTTTTTAGACCCGTTTGATGTCTGAAGAAAAGGTGGGTTTTTTCCCTTATATTACCCTTTTTTTGGATAGGAGTAGTGTGGCCACTGCCGTTTCACCATTGTACGTCCTTTTTCTAGACCAATTTGATGTCTAAATACGTTTTCCCTTTTTAAAATTTTCATTTTGGGTGGGGAGAAATGTGGGCCCCTTGGGCCTTTTTGGAGAATTTTCCGATCTTTGTACCCAAATCCCAAAAGAAGTTCACAAATTTAAATAATTTTTAATTTATTTTTGTTTATATTGTGTGGATTTAGTTTTAAAGTTTGTATATTGATTTTGGACCCCCGAGGGGAAAAACCCCTTTAAATTTGGGAAAGAAGGGGGGTCAAGGGTCACTGGGGAAAGAGTCAATAGGCATTTTTTCTTTTGTACCCAAAATATTTAAACCCCCCTATGTATGGTGTCCTAGGGCAGGTTTCCCAAACCCAGTCCCCAAGGACACCAACAGGTCTGTTTTTGGTTTCCCTTTGCACTTTCAAAAGGTTTAAATTTTTTATTGTTTAGTGAAAATTTTTTGGGAAAATTTTTGGGAAAAAATGACCTGTTGGTGTGCCTTGAGGACTGGAGTTGGGGAAACACTGCCCTAGGGCATAGAGTCAGACCCCCCTTTGGGGGGGTCGTCCCTTTTTCGGGACGATGTTCCCCCCAAAGCATATTGTCAGTTTGTATTTATAGGACTTTTTAGGGTTTTAAAAAAGTATTCTTTGGGTATAGTATATGTATTTTTGAATTTTTAATAAAGGGGTTTAAAGGTTTTTTGTCTATTCCCGTGATTGCCCCGTCTTTGTTTCCAAAAATTTTTTTTTTGGCCCATGTACATTTGAGTTGGGGGAAACCCCTTTTTAGATCACATTTTTTGGCACCCCGATGCAAATTTAGCTGGGAAACGCTTCTCTGGGATCCCTTTATTCAGTTTGGTTTCATAATTTCCTGTTTATTTTTTTTGATTAATTGATGTTAACCTGCTTGGGTTTAAAATTTTTGGGTTTCCTTTTCTTCTCCAAAATTTTAAGTTTTATCCAAAGAAAGTTTTTCTTTTTTTTTATTTGTGGATGTTTTTCCTTCCCATTTTTTTTACAAAAATTTTTTACTTTTTGACATTTTAAGAAAAAAATTTTTTGCAAAAGTATAAGACCCCTTTACAGTTTTTTGTTTTTCAGTGGTTCTGCCCTAAGACACTGTGGCCATATATTGGGAACTGTTATGATGGACCTTTGGGATTAGAAAAAAAGGGTTGGGCCAAAAAAAACAAAAATTAGTAATCCCGAATATTGGATAATCAGAACTTCGGGGGGGAGCGCTGGATTATGGAGCGTTTACTGTTGCTTACATCAGTACAATGTAATGTTAGGAAACTTTAGTACATCTAAAAAATTTTGGGGGTTTGGTCGATAAGAAAAAATTATCAAACTGAAATTTTTTTTGCCAAAAAAAACCCGTTCTTTCCCGGGGATTGTAATTTATTTAAAAAGTGCTCCTTGATGGTATGGCCCCGTTTAAAAATCTGTCCCCTCGGGTTTCTTGGCCCCTTTTTCCCTTTGACCTTTGATACCACGCAGCCCGCCGCGCAAAAAAAGACGCCGGATTTCGTTTTTGGAGACTTTTGTTAGATGGAAATTTTTGTATTAAAGATTTAAGCATTTGCTGAAGATTCACTACATGGGAGAATTTAAAAAATATTTTAAAAAAAGTAGGTTTCCCGGGCCCCATTAAATTTAAAAACATGGGGGATTCAATTAGGATAGGAAGACAAGTAATGCACTAAAATCCATGATGAATTTTTAAAGGCAGTAAAAAAAGCATTCAGGGAATTTTACACACGGGTAAGGTTTTAGCAGGGGGCAGATGGCCCAGAAGATGGGGGAAACATCTCCCAGGGGGGGTATGCACCATATCCGTATAAATTTTTTTGCTTGTTTTTTTGGAGTAAATTATAAAACCCTTTTTTTTATTTTATGTGCACAGCTGTCCCCCATGCTGCACCTTCCTACGTCTCTGTCTGTTTATGAAGCTATACAGCCTTTGTTCAAAAACAAGTCCCCCGCAAGGGGGGAGAAACCATAAAGGGAAAATTTTTGAGGGGGACAGAGGGGGTGTTCCCCCCCCACTTTTTTTTTGGGTTGGGGGAAGGTCCCCCCCCTTTTTAGCCTTTTTAATTTAAAAATTTAAACCAAAAAAAAGCCCCGGAAGGGAAAACGGTAAGTGGTGGAGGGGGAAAGCCCCAAAAAGGAAAGAATTTAAAACCCTTTTTTCCCAAATTTTTGTGGGATTTTTGGGGGAAAGGGGGTAGGTAGCAGCCCCCAAATTGTCCGTAAGAGCAGCGTGAAATTTGGGAGAGCAGGGGGGCAGTAGGGGTGCTCCACCCAAACAAAAAAGCTGCTTTACAGTAAAAACAACCCTTTTGATTGGGGGGTGGTAAAGGGATCTTTTTCCCCCCCCTGTATTTTAAAAAAATTTTTCCCCTTTCTTTTAGCCTCATTTGAGAGAAGGAAAGGGTCCCACCAAAAGAATCGGTGGCCCCCTGCCCACTTGTTGTAGTGGGAGGAAGAAGCCGCTTTATTGCCCCCAGATACAGGAGCAGGTAAGGAAGGGGGGCAAGGGGTTTCTAGGAGTTTGTGTGTTCGATGGGTAGGATATGTTTTGTATGTGGAGGGGGTGTTTCTTTTGTGTGTACGTCATGTTTTTTTAAATGTATATTAAATATCTATCTATATACAGGGGTTTCGTGTGTAATGTAGTTAAACTCTTTGGGACGGTGTTTTAATCTAAACTCTGAAAATGCGGTGGGTAATGTTGTAAATTTTATGGGGGGACGGAAAGTTAAACTAATTTTTGGGATTTCAGTTTGGGGAATCTCGGGGTACAGGGGGTGTAAATTAATTTCTGGGGTAGGGTTTGGTGGGTTTTGTTTTTAAAAAATCCTTCTTTAAAGGTACAGGTGTAATTTTAAAACACTGGGGGATGGTGTAAGTAATTTTGGGGTTTCAGTGAGTAATGTAATCTTTGGGGTGCAGGGTGTAATGTAATTCATTTCTAGGGGTTTAGGGTAATATTAATAAAAATTTTTTGGAGTAAAGGAATTTTTTTTATTTTTTGGGGGGGGTAAATGTGGGGAATCATTTTTAAGGTGGGGAGTTAGTTAAAAGGGAATGTTTATGGCTAATGTGAAATATAATTAATTTTGGGGTTGTAGTTATTTATTTCATTTTTGGGGTATGGTATGTAATAAAATAAATTTTTGGGGTAATATTTGCATCCCCCGGGGATTTCCCAGGGGTTCAGTGAGTTGGGTTTTTTATTTCCCCATTTGTTGTTTGTATTACAAATTTAATGGAAATGAGGTTGGGGGGTTGGGGTTGGGTGGGGGGAGGGGGGGGGGGGTTTAAAAATTTTTTATTTTTCCAAAGTATAGGGGAATTATTTTGGGTAGGTGGTTTCGCTTTATGGGAGGGCTGCCTTTTTTTTTTTCCCCCTCCCGCCTGAACCCTTTAGTAATGATCAAACGTAGTAATTAGTTAACAACAGTGACAAAAAATAAATTTAAATCAAATGACGTCAAAAAAGTGAGGGTGTGGGTAAATTTGGGTTTTTAAAATATTGAATCACCATAGAAAGTTTTCGGCGTCTATAAGGCCGTGTTCACCGGTTATTTCCCCCCGGATTTGTGCCCCTTTGAGCGCACAAATCCCCCGGGGGAAATTTAAAGGGGGGGACGGGGGCGGGGGGAGCGCGGCCGCGGGGGGGCCGCTCCCCGGGCCCCCTAGGGGAATGTTTTTTTACGGCGCGGGCCGCGCCGTAAATAATGTGCATGTCAGTTTCTCCCCCCCGGCGGATTCGCCGAGCGGGGAGGGGCGACGGATTTCCCCTTTTCTCAATTTGGGGCAGGGTTACCGTAAATTTCTGCCCCGATTGGCGGTATGAAAACGCAAAACCGGGCCAGTACCCGGGCCAATCCGCGGCAGAATAAGCCGTGTGAAAGAGGGTTTAAAAGGGAAATCTAAAAGTTTCGTCTGGGCCGGGGAATTTATTGGGAATTTTTTACTTTAACCCATGCAGTTTTGACCCCTCAGGGAAACGTTTAAAATTAGGTCCAAATTTAACCTCATGGGTTGACCCAAAAAAAAATGGGCGACGGGCTCCCCCCACACCCCCTGGGGGGGGGGAAAAGCGTTCCCCGACCCTTTTAGCTGGGTTGAAAGGGGGCCCCTTTGCTGAGGGAGAGGGGGGAAGGGAAAAGGGGGGGGGTGGGAAGGAAAGGGAAAAAAGGGAGAGAAGGAAAGGAAGGGAGGGGAAGGAAAGAAAGAGAGGGGAGGAGAGGGAAATGATGAGAGGGGAGGGAAAATCAGTCCCACCCCCCCACTTTTTGAACCAAAGGGTTAAAAACCCATGGGTGCACAGAAATTACCAAAAGTATAAAATGAGGATAAAAGAGGGGGTAGCACAGCAAACTGTATTTTTTTCCCATTTAAACGTAAAATCCTTTTTTGTTTTGGGTATGAGGGGCCCGTTAAAGTTAGGTTTTCGGTTTAAAGGGCAATGGGCAAATTTTAAACTGAAAGAATTGGCTTGTTTTTTTAAAGGGCCCATTTTAAATTTAATGGCTGAATAAAGACTGAACCCCGTTTGGAAAGGCCCCAAAAGGGCCCCTTGCTTTTTTGGGGATAAAAAAAGGTTTGCGGGAAAATTTCTGGGGCAGTTGCTCAACCCCCCTCCAAAAGGGGGGGAAAAAAATTTTGATGATAAAAAAAAATGCCCTATTAAATTGGTACCCTTTTTTCACCAAATATGCAGAAAAAATTACCGCACCAACGTTTCTGCATTAAAGGCACCCCCTTTTGTATCGCCCTTTTCTATATGCAAATTTTTAATTTCCTCCTTATAAAAAAGGGGGTGTTGGGCGTGGTTATTTACTGGTATTTTTGCATCCCTTTCAAATTTTCCCCTGTTTTATACTGTGGCTTTTTTGCATATTGGTTTTTGAAAAAAAAAGGTTTCAATTTTAAAGTGCAGTTTTTTATCATGTAATTTTTTTCCTAGTAGTGGGGTGTTTTAGTGCTGGGTCGCAATTAAACCCGCACCCGTTTTTCCTTCCCCAAATTTTGCTGGGGTTTTGTTGCCTCCTATGGGATTTTGTCTTTAAAAACCGCCCTTAAGCTGTAAGTACGACCCGTTTTTTGGTTTTGATTAAATTTAATGCCAATTTTTTTGTGAAATTTTTTTTGTAAAATTTTTAGTTTTGGGAATTTACAAGAAATTTAGGAGGGTTTTACGGGGTTTGTGAGCTTGGGTTTTTTTGTGGCCACTGTTTAACTAAAACCTCATATTTTATAAAATTTTTCCGTATGTTATTTTTTTTTTGGCCCCCAAATATGGGGGGGGGAGGGGGTTGTCTGTATTTTGTTTTGGACACCCAGGGAAAAGGCTAGGGGAAACCCCAATTTGAAAAAAGTAGAGGGTAATAGGCTGTAAGCCCGCTTGGGGTTTTCCCCACGTATCTGCATTAAAGGAAACCCTTTTTTATCGCCCTTTTTATATGCATTTTTTACGAAACCCCCCTCATAAATAGGGAAAGGGGTGTGAGTTTGGTTTTCTATTGGGATTTTTTCATTTGTGAGTCTCCCCCTGTATTATGCTGTGGGTTTTTTTGGGATGGTGGTGTGAAAAGGTACCCGTTTAATGTGCAGTTTTTTTTTATCTCTAAATTTTTCCCCCGTTGTGGGGTTTAAAAGAAAAAACCCCGGGCCCTCCCTTATGCAAATTTGGGGTGGACAATTTTTGTGGGAAAAAAAAGGCAGATCAAGAAATGGGCCCCGTTTATCTATGTTTTTGAAATTTGCCACAAAGTAAAAAAGGAAGAACCTTCCTTTTAAAAATTTTGGGGGATTCCCAAAAAATTTGACGGTTTTTTTTTAAAGAGGAAGCTCCGTTTAAAAGGGGTTGTTCCCATGTATTTTTTAAAAGGGCCAGCTTCAGATTTATGCTTTGTCTCTTGTGGGGCCCAAATGTGGGTTGGGTTTATAGCAGGCTTAGCATAGGGAGCTCGTATTTTTTTGCATGATATGAGGAGGAAAAGGTTCTTATAAAGCAGCCGCCCTTTAGAGCTAAAAAAACAAATTTAAATTTTCTTTTTTTGTTAAAAATAAAAACATTGTTTTCAAAATGTCGACGAGTGTGCCCAACCCGTGGTGATGCAAATTAGTATTAAACAAGAAAAAACGAGAGAGCGGGGAAAGGAGGTTGGGGAACTGGATTTGGAGAAGGGTTCCCCTTTATCAGGGGGTTTTTTTGATTGCCAAAATTGGGGGTGGGAAAGGAAAATTTTCCCCAAAAAAGAGGACAAATTTGGGTTTCCTCATTGTTTTTTTTTTGTTTTTGGAACACCCTTAACCCCCAAAAAGAATGAACGGATGGTGTTTGTTTTTTTTTTGGCCTTACAAACTATATGAAACCTGAGAAACCCTTTTGGGCATAGACAGATAAAATCTCTTCATTCAAAAAGCAAAAATAAACAAAACCCAAAAATTTGGGGAAAAACTTTCATTTACGTTTCCCCTTTTTGGTGAAATCGAATGTTGTAGGTTTAGGGCAATCCTTTTAACCCGTTAAGCGGGCAGGGGGTGGGGCCCTTAAAAGGGGCCCCGGTTTCCTTTTGGGGGGGCCAGCAGACGTCCAGAGCAGTTCTGTACTTTCTGGTCCCTACAATAAAATTTGAAAAATGGCCGGAATTTTTTTTAATCAAAGGGGGAAAATGGGTTTTTTGGCTGCAGGAGCCTTTTATTTTTTCCATTTCCCTGGGAAAGGGCTATTTTTTTTTAATCTGTTCCCCCTTTGGGGTATAAAATTTAGTTAACACAACCCGGGGCTACCAGTTTCTTATCTTGCGGAAGGAATTTATTCTGTAAAAAGTTTTAAAGGGGCCCCGTGAAACCTTTTTCCCGGCATGCCCCCTTTGTAGTTTTTGGAATCTCATACAATACTTTGGAGTTAAATAAGTAACAGTGGATTAGAATAATTTGTTGGGGGAAATTCCCTTTAAAAGCAGTGAGGAAAATTTTAGAGACTTAATTTTGAGTTTTTTCCGTCCCTTTTTAAATTTTTCCCCCAGAGCGGGTTTTAAAGTAATATTTTATATTTCAAACCCCATTTCTGTTGGCCTGCGGAAAAACCCAAAAATACAAAATGGGGAAAATTTTCAAAGTTTTTAAATTAAAATTTGGAGCATTGGAAAAGTAGGCAGCCCTTCAGTTTCCCTTTGCCCCCAATATAGGAAGGAAGGAAAAAATGATGTAAAATTTAAAAAAGACTTTGGTTTCTAGGAATGATTAGGATTTTTTAAAAAAGAAAAAATTAAATATAAAACAAGAAAATTTAAAAAAAAAAAAAAAAAATTCTCAACCCCAAAAAATGCATTTTTTCAAACTTTTTGGGCAATAAACTTATAATTTCGCCTTTTCAATGCATTGGGAGAGGCGTTACCCAGCTTTTAAACCGGGGCTCTGGGTGAGAGTAGCGGTTGTAGGAGACGACATTTGGTGAAAGGGGGTTGGTAAAATGTGGTAGGGGGGAAAATTGCAGGGGTTTGTAAGTAAAAGGGGGACATAATTTAACCAAGTGGGGCTTGAGTGGGGGATCAAAGGGGAACCCTTTAATTTCCAAAATTTTTTAAAAGCCACATTTGGGACTTTAAAGGGGTTGTAAGAAGTGTTTCCAAAAACCCAGGAGGTTTTTACTCCCTTTTGAGCCTTTAAAAAAGAGGCCCCTTTTTTTTTGGGGGTTTTAAAAAAAAAAACTCTCTGTGATGTTTTATCCCCCCCACCTCCCCTGAGTTTGGGTGATTTTTTCGGGCTTTGTAGTTGAGCAAAATTTTTTGGCTAAAACCCCAAAAGGAGAACTGTATGTGAAAAGTATAGGTTTTGGGTTTTTCCCCCTTTTCTGCTAGGAGTAAAGATTAAATCCGAGGCCGGGGCAGCGTTCCTGACTAAGACGGGGGGTGGGGAGGAAAAAGGGGGGCTGAGCAGGGGGCTTCTGCCTGTTTACTCGATTAAATTTCATTACAATCAGCGGCTTCTTTACCCGCAGGGGCCCCGCCTTGGGAAAGAAACAAAGTGGTGCCGATCCCCCTAACGCTGTTTTTTTTTCCCCTCCTTCAAAGGGTCGTTTGTGGGTTTATCAGAAAAAGAATTTCAAAAAACGCAAGCATGCCAGGGTTGCCAGACAAAATCCCGGTCCCAGCTAATGGAAAAAGTCAGGAAAAATAATGGGGATCTAAGGGCAGGCTGCAGCCCCTTGGGGGCTTCATTTTTTCTAAAGCATATATTTTTGAAAAAAATGATTATTACCCCTTTTTGAGGACCCCGTTTAAAATAGATCGTGGAAAAAACCCTTTAAACCTGGCCCAAAAATTGCCCGGAAATTTTTAAATTCCCACTGTGAAAAACCCAATAAAAAAAAGGGGGGAAAAAAAACCAAAAAACCAAAAAAAAATAAATGGTAAAATAACCCACAGACCCAAGCCAAAAAATAACCCAAAAAAAAATTACAAAAATATTTTTTAAAAAAAATTAAAAAAAAAACAAAAGCAAATAAAAAAAAACCCCTGCTGGACAAATGAAGAAAAAAACTGCCCCCAAAATTTTTTAAACACTTTTTATAATCGGGGGAAACAAAAAAATTTTAAAATTTTAAAACAAATAAATTTCCCCCCCCGTGTTTTAAATTTGGCCCATAAATTTTAATTCAATAACCAAAAAAAGAAAAAAAAACAAAAAAAATATTATTACATAATAGGTGAAAAAAAGGGCCAGCAGCACAAAGGGGGGCCTTTTTAGATTGTGTATTTTCTTTCATTGGGGCTTACCCTTTTCCCGCGTTATTTTTTCAGTTATCCCGCAAGTTTTTTATTTGGGTTTTGTGTATTGTTATATTTTTTAAAAAAAAGATTTGTTTTTTTTTGGGTTTAGTGTTTTTGTGTTTGCCCCCCCCTTTTATCTCCTACTTTTGGGTTGGGTTTGCAAGAATTTTTTTGCAAAATTGGGACTACTGGCAAGTATAAGTTTCAAACAAGAGTGTAACTAGATTTCATGGGATCCTATAGCAATATGAGATGACCTTCACCACTTTATTACAGGGAAGTGAAACAGGAAAAAAGTGCAATAATTAGGGAAAAAAAAATAGGGCCATTTTACTAGGGAAACCCAGAGTAGGCCAGATGAGGAAAAAGCTCCAATAATTTTTTTACCCCTTTAAAAAAAAACCCAAAAGGTTTAAAAGTCCTTTAATTGATGGCCCTCAATCCTGGGGCCCCCCTTTGTAGATGCTATGGGGAAAAGTTATGCCCATCAGTGAGAAAGAAAAAAAAAAAGGGGCCCGGGGGTGAAGGGAAGTTGCTCTGCAGGGGAGTGGCCGGAATTTGCAGGGGGGGGGACGAGTTGGGAGGGGGCACTGTTTAGAGGGGGGCACTGTTTAGAAATCCCACGGTCCTCATATCCTCTCTCTTAGTTTAGGGGGGGTAATTTCTCAAATTTCACGTTTGGGCCAAATTTAAAACTTGGAAAGTAAAGAGGACCCTTTTGTTTCTCCCTTTTGGCTCCTTTTTTATCAGTGGTCCCCCTGTTTTGAGTTGTTTCTTCCCCCATGTTGGGCCCTTTTTGCTCTCGGCAGATGGTAGGGCCCGAGCGGATTCAGTGTAATTTTACAGTTTCCTGGTTCTTCTCTTTTCTCTGTAACTGCCCCGGTTACTTGTGGGCCAAATATAACTACACCGCAGGCCAGGTTTAGCCTGTGGACCTGAGTTTGACACGCCTGACCTAGATGAAAAGCATTGACCTCACTATATTATTACAAACCTTTAGTGAAAATATATGGGAAAGCCGGGCCCCCTTTTGGGTTTTAGTGCTAAAATTTAAAAAAACCAAAAAACAAAGGGGCCAAAGTATGAAAAACTGTGTAGGTCTAAAATCACTTTTTTTTCCCTAGGGTTTTTCTATGGGGAAAAAAATGAGTTTTTTGACCTAAACAGGGGTTTTAAAAAATTGGCCTTTAAAATTTGGGTTTGCACCCTCCCCTTTTTAAGAATAAAAATATGGGTTTACACTGTTTTTGGCAGTCAAAAACTATGCCCCCAAACAATACAAATCAGTTGCACTTTATAGGCACTAAAAAAGGGGCAAAAAAGGGCATTTACAATTTTTTGGGGAAAAGCATTTCCCGGGACTATGTAATATCTAAAAAAAAATTTTAGATTCTTAGTGTAATTTTTGTAAAACTGTTTAAAAATCCCCCTTCCCCAGCAAGGGGTCCCCCAAATTTTTGGTGGGAAACCCCTTTCATGTATCTAATTTTGGGACTGTTGTTCTCCCTAATTTTAGGGTTAGAGTTAGCTATAAACCCGATCTGATTTAAAAAACCGTGCAGGGGGGGGAGTGATTTAAACCCCCGCTGGGCCCCCAAATTCCCCCTACAAACAGTTTAAAAAAAAAAATCTGGTTAGCCTTTTGTTTTTTAAAAATTTAAAAGTTTATGGTGCCCAAATTTTGTGGCAGTCAAAAAAAGCTAGAAAACAAATTAAAAAAATCGCAGGCCCCTATAGGCCCCTTTAAAAAGGTTCCAAAAAGGACATAAGCGGGTTTAGTATATGAAAAACTTTAAAAACATTTTTAGGTTCTTTGGGTAATTTTTTATTTAAAACTGTAAAGGGCCCCCCTACCGTGGCAAGGTGACCCCAATTCAGGTTTGGGGAAAAAAGAAATGCTAACCCCTTTTTGGTGACTGTTAAAATTTTCCCCATTTTCAGGGTTTAGAAGATTTCCCGCTTTTAAAAAAAAAAAAAAAAAACCCCGATTGATTTAAAAAACCCCGGGAGGTGGGGGGTGCTTTTAAAACCCAAAATGGTAAACCCGCCTTTCCCCTACAAACAGTCAAAAAACAAAATTTTGGTTAGCCCCATCTGTTTTGAAGAAAAAACATTAGGTGCCCATGGGGTGGCAGTCGAAACTTTGCAAACAACAACCCCAAAAAACCGGGAGCACTCTTTTAGGACTAAAAACGGTTTTAAAAAGGACACAAAAATTTTAGGCTACTAAAGGAATATAGAAAAAAAGCAGGAAAAAGGGGAAAAAAGCCAAAAAGGGGAAAAAAGTAAAAGGGTTTTGTGCGTATTTTACAGCGCTGTATGAGAGCCCTCGAAAACAACTCATGGGGAGGCCTTTCAGAATCCCCCTTTAAATTTGGGGGACCTATGCACCCCAGTCTGACACTGGTGACCGTGATGCCCTCATGACAGTACTACACCAGATTATCAGAATTTACTACCATGCAGCTTTATAAAATGTCTATTGAAGGGTACACAGTGGGAATCACAAGTAATGGGGCCCGACAACTACTGCGGCCATGAACCGTAACACAATCGGTTAAACACATACAGCGCATTCTAATGGGAATCAAGACGTACAGAAAAACCTTGAAATGTAAGAAAAATAATGGAGAGGTTAAGTTTGACCTTGACCCACGGCAGACGATGTATGTTAAAAATAGCTGTACATGTTATTTGAGAAAGTACCGGGTCAGCGTTCTGCGCCGCGACCACAAAGTAGACGACCGGTTTTCTTCATTCTGTTTCGTGCTGCGCTGAATGGCCATTGTTTAACAAATCTATCTGCTTGGCTCTTGTATATGATACACTTCCTCAGATCCTTATCCTCGGGCCACCCATCCCACTAGAGAAAAGCAGGAGGATAGAGGACATTTTAACTTTATTCTGGGCAGCACGAGGTACAGACATAAGCTGCTGCTATTCAGTGCCGGACTAAAAGACGGGCGGCTGGGATCGATCTCCATTAAAGCCCAGGTTAGTCTGAAATGGAAAAAGATGACCCGTGGAAGATGCAATGGTCTGCGGCAGGAGCACCGCCACTCACTCTACCTACTTGGGCTTAGAATTACTTTTACAGGCAGTCCCCGGGTTATGAACGGATAGGGACTGTAGGTTTGTTCTTAAGTTGCATTTGTATGTAAGTCGGAACAGGTAGATTTATTAAATGTAATTCCAGCAAAAAAATTTTGGATAGTACAGGGAACAGTTTTTACATTTGTTTTGCTGTCTGTGCCCTTTTTTTTAGAAGATTTCACCTAACGTTCTGTATCTCCTGTGCAGCTGTGGCATGCTGGCACTTGGTTATCATGGGGCGTGACTCAGTGTTGAATGTCAGCCACGCCCCATAAGTCTCCGTTTGTAACTAGGGGACGTATGTAAGTCGGAACGATGTAAGTCGGGGACTGCCTGTAGTAGGAATTTCCTCATCACAGAAAACTCCTTCAATATAGGAGCCACATAATCTCTATGAGAACGGCCCCCCTACACCTCTGGGCAGCCATGGGAGGGGAAATGATGGTGGCCATTAATGTGACTATGATTTTAACATAATCCTATGTGGTGATTGCAGGGATGCATGAAGCTTATGATAATCCTACACTCCTTAAAGGGGTATTTTCACTATGCCGAGGCCAGTTTCAGGCTCCCACTTCTTGTTCAGGCTGTGGGCGGTTCTACAGCTTCAGGGTCCCACTTCCTGTTCAGGCTCTGGACGGTTCTACAGCTCAGGCTCCCACTTACTGTTAAGGCTCTGGGTGGTTCTACAGCTTCAGGACTGAACAATCATTCAGTCCGAGTCAAAAGCAGGACCTATGTATGAAGACGGCAGACCTCCACTCCAGCCTTCATTGCCATCTTGCTGTGCACCATGATAGTCTTTGAGACTGGTGGTTTGAGGTCATTGGAGCACCTGTTGCAGGATGTCTGGCTCATAGCACAGTGTCATGCGAATGTCTTCTGATGGGTTCTGTTCACACTGTTTGCCGCCCTAGGCTTGGGATATAACGTCCAATTTCCTTTGCAGTACAGAATGGATCACTACAAAACTTTTGGGCAATATTATTCCCTTTTTCAGGCTGATTTGGGGATATACTGAGTATAGAGCTGATATAGATGCTCTATAATAGTCTAATTCTATCCCCTCTTTTGCTATGGGTTCTACTTGGACAGGGCTCATCCAATCCCCAGCAACATTAGTGAACAAGTAAGGGTGAAATGGCCACAGGGTAATGATATATTGTGTATAGAGCTGATATACAGGCCCAACTTAGAAAAAGAAGGGGTAGGACTAGGACTAAGTTGGGCCTGTATATCAGCTCTATGCACAATATATCCTTACCCTGTGGGTATTTCCCCCTTACTTGTTCACTAATGTTGCTCAGGATTGGGGCAAGCCCTGCCCAAGTAGAACCAATAGAAAAAGAGGGGGTAGCACTCAGAGCCGTCTTAACAGAATTATGGGCCCCTGGGCATGGCACTACAGTGGGCCCTGCCCACATACATGACATCACACTTGGCCATACCTCGAGCCCCCCCCCCCCCCTCCCCCTCCAAGTAAATCCATATTATCACGCCACTTATGTCTGGACACTGCCAGCCTGCAGTCTACAAGATTATTTGGCAGGACAGGGAGTCTTTGGCTCCCTTCTCCATCATGGTTGTTAACTGTTTGCACATCCTAAAAATACACAAACCGTTAAATAAGCAAAGCCAACCAAGGGATTCTGGGTATGTTTCTTGTACTCCTGGGACATACATACACCACTTGGGGCCACTATACTGGTGGGGCCCCTGGTAACACTAGACTATTGGCTTTATTTGGACAGGGCTCGCCCAATCCCTAGCAACATTATTGAGCAAGTGAGGGAGAAATGCCCACAGGGATATTGGATCTGTCTTGGATATTTCTTAGAAGCAGCACCCATAGAGGCTGCCATCTTGATTTTCCATACGCGGCCCCCTGCTCCATACACGCCTCTGCATACATTATTTTCATGCCCCTTAAACATTATCAGGTACATACAAGATTCAAGGAGAAATTCTCTGCCTGTAATTGCTCTGCATTTCCGTGACAAAAGGTAAAGCAGAACAGATGTCAATAATTAAAGCAAATTAATTAGTACCGGACAGACAAGCCCGAGCCTTGCATTTTCCTTCTCATTACTTGCAAACCTGAGTCTCATTATTTGAACTGTACTTTGTCTAATGAACACCTTCACAGAGAATGGAAAATTGCCAAATGTCAAGAATCCTCAAGAAAAGTACTGATCACCGCTACGAAGGTTGAATAAGACAAAACAATGAACGGATTGCTGGGAATTAAGGCTAAGAGGGTTGAGGAGTTTATGTGGTTATTAAGACAACGGGCAAAAAAAAATAAAAATTCAATTCTTGTCACAGGGAAAGCCGTTCCTTGTAAGGAATTTGTTCCAAAGCATTTATTGCAGGTTTCTAAGTGATTAATAAGAATTCTGCACAAATTCCTGGAATCCTCATCAATTAAAAACACTCAATGGCGCTAATTCCGTCTCGTCGTCGCCTTCACACACATAATAGGTCTTATTTCATCACATGTATTATAACCTCCATGCCTTGATCTTCCATGGATCTAAGAAACTGAATTAAAGCGATATGACCATGTCATTGATTAGCTTCAAACATAATAAAGACTATTACCAAATACATTGCTATTCTGATTTTGCTTCATTTCAAAGTTAGAGCAGTTCTTATCTCCTGGCTGTCCTCCTATCTACTGCTTGTGTACACACATAATAAAGACTATTACCAAATACATTTCTATTCTGATTTTGCTTCATTTCAAAGTTAGAGCAGTTCTTATCTCCTGGCTGTCCTCCTATCTACTGCTTGTGTACACACATAATAAAGACTATTACCAAATACATTTCTATTCTGATTTTGCTTCATTTCAAAGTTAGAGCAGTTCTTATCTCCTGGCTGTCCTCCAATCTACTGCTTGTGTACACAAGCTTCCCTATGTTACTGACCACCTTTGTCTGTAGTACCCCTCTCCGGGACGATGATGTCACTCCCTGATGTGTCTTATCAGCAGCACATGAGCTTGTTGAGTTGTTTCTTACTGACAAACAAACCCTTTACAGCTCTGTAGCCTTCTGCCTTGCTGTTCAGACCCATCCATCAACAATGTCCCTCTAACAGACCGACCATTTGTAACTTTTTCACTCATTATTTAACTTTTTTTTACTTATCTATTCTAAGTTCAAGCTTGTGTACACTAGCAGTAGATTAAATCTTCTTTATTTCCTGAACAAAGCAAAATCAGAACAGCAATGTATCTGGTAATAGTCTTCATTTATCTTATGTTTTTCTTGTGCTGTATGCCCTTCTCTGCAGTTGAGCAGCAGCATTTCCTTTTAGAAAGTGGATTTCCTTAGTCCTGTAAAACTACTAGCTTATGTACACTGGCAGTAGATAAAATATTCGTTATCTTGTGTGCACAAGCTTCCCTATGTTACTGACCACCTTTATTTGTAGCACCCCTGTCCGGGACGATGACGTCACTCCCTGATGTGTCTTATCAGCAGCACATGAGCTTGTAGAGTTGTTTCTTACTGACAAACTTAAACCCTTTACAGCTCTGTAGCCTTCTGCCCTGCTGTTCAGACCCCTCCATCAACAATGTCCCTCTAATAGACCGACCATTTGTAACTTTTGCACTCGTTATTTAACTTTTTTTTTTTTTTACTCATCATCTATTCTGTACCCACTTCTACTGGCTCCTTTCCCCCTCCCCCTACTTCTCCAGATCCCTCCTTTCATATCGCTCTACTCTTTCTCCATTTCTTCCTCTTCTCCTCTCTACCCTCATTAACTTATCCTCTTCATCTTGTTCTCCTCTGGTACCTTTTCTTTCCCTGTCCCCCCTGTGCTTTGCTATATTCTCTATTTCTGTCTTTACCTTGGATCTTTCTTCAGCTCTATACTCTAGAGTTAGTCACTACTGATTACTCATTGTACTTTGTTTGCCTTGAAGACGTCACTCGATGAAGGCGTTATAAGCCGAAACGTTGACATTTGACATCCTGCACCTACTCATGTAACATTTGCTCTTCTTTGTGTGCAGTAATCAAGACTAAACATCATCTTTCCTATCGACACTACTTATATCCTGTACCTGCATGATCCACTGGATTTATATCATAATATACACAGATAGATAGGGATAGAAAGATAGATAGATAGATAGATGGATAGATAGGGATAGATAGATAGATAGATAGATGGGGATAGATAGATAGATAGATAGGGATAGATAGATAGATAGATGGGGATAGATAGATAGATAGATAGATATAGATAGATAGATAGGGATAGATAGATAGATAGATAGAGTATAGGAAAAAAAGAGAAGAGCGCACAATAGTGAAGTATGAACAGACAAATTAATATTTCTATAAATGTTGTGCTCACCTCTAGGAGTTGTGCATGTAGCTGAGGCACAACTCTCATAAAAGTATAGTTCCTCCTTATAGGTTCTCCGTATAGGCGCCGGGTTTATCCGTGAAGCCCCGTGTAACTCGTACACGCGTTATAAAATAGTAATCAGATAAAAAAATAACGGCACTGCGGCGCTCTTGGAGGATAAAAAGTCAAACACCTTCCTTTTCAGGGTGTTTATTGTATAAAAGAGATGGACTCTCATAAAAAACACTGTACACTTAACGCGTTTCGCATGGTATACCCACGCTTCATCAGAAGTATAAACTGACATTCAAAATAGCAGGTTCATATACTAGTCTAATTGGGCGTGATCGAGGTGTCTGTTCAATCATTGTACTTCTTAGGCCTCGTTCACACGGCTTATTTGGGCACAGATTGGCGCCGTACTCCGCGCCGGATTTGCGCTTCAGTACGGCGCCAATCCGTCCCGGGCATTACGTAATCCACTGGTCTCATAGAGAACAGTGGATTCCGTCGCTCCTTCCCGCTCGGCGAATCCGCCGCGGGGGAGAAAGTGACATGCACATTATTTACGGCGCGTACGCGCCGTAAACAATGCATTGTCTATGGGGCCGGGAGCGGCGCCCCCGCCGCGCTTCGGCCCCGCCCCCGTCCCTTATTCACGGCGGATTTGTGAGTCAATACGGCTCAAAAACCGTCGGAAAATAAGCCGTGGAACAGGGCCCTTACACAGATACTTTCCACTCAGCGATCCTCACTGGGTCATACTGAAGTCAATCACAGGACATCGAATTGAAAACTCAACTTTGAAAAAAATAAAAATGGAGAGGAAAAAAGAAAAAAAAAAAAAAAAAAATTGAGTTTTTAACGGCCTTACCCCGTATATTTTTCCCCCTTTTGCAGTTTTTTCAAACGGCAGCTGGACATTGCTAGCTTAGATACCACTAAAGAAGTGGATAATTCTAAAGCAAAGTGTAGCAAATTCTGAAAAACAAAACAAGGGATCCCTCAAAAATTAGTATATGGAGGGGGGTTGTAAAAAAACACATTCAGGTCCGATTAAAATATGGATATAGAACTTAAAAAATTAAATTAGTATATAGTTTTGAGAATATGTGTTTTCCATTTTTGCCAATTTTGAAAATGAAAAAAACAGGAGATTTTAGTGGGCGGCGCGCGTAGCGTTCGCGGCAAAAATTTGCATGGGGCACGCCCCTTTGTCATTTCCACCCCCTTTAAAAGCCAACCCCCCCCCTAACTGCATAAAGGTTTGAAGAAAGCAGGTAGAAGCCCTTGCCAGGTAGAGCCCCCATAACCAGGGAGTGCCCCCTTTCAGGCCGGGAAATGCCCCCCTTTTAGCCAAGTAATGCCCCTCTGTAGCCAGGGAGAGCCCAAAAAAAGTGCCAGTAGTGCCCCCCTTGTTAGCCCGGTGGGGCCCCCCTTTTTAGCCCGGTAGGTGCCCCCATTGTAACCCGGTAAAGGGGCCCCCTTGTTTTCCCGTATGCCCCCATTGTTGCCCGGTAGTGCCCCCCTTGGTTCCCGTAGATGTCCCCCCTGTTAGCCGGTGGCCCCCCCTCTGTTTTCCAGGTAGTCCCCCCCCGTTTGCCAGGGGATGTCCCCTTTTTCCAGGTAGTGCCCCCTCTTTGCCCGGGTGCCCCCTCTGTTGCCAGGTATGCCCCCCTTGTAGCCAGGGGTGCCCCCATTGTTTGCCAGGTATTCCCCCTTTGTTGCCAGGGTAGTGCCCCCCTTTTTTGCCAGGTATCCCCCATTGTTGCCGGGATTGCCCCTCGTTTCAGGAGCCCCCCAAAGCAATAAAAAAAAATAATAAAATCCACACCTTACCAGGCTCCTGCAGCCGGGCCCGTCCCCCGATTCTTTCAGCGGGGGCAGGGGGAAGTGAGAGCGCCGGGCCTCACTCCCCCGCACCCCGCGTCACTTCCCCCCCCGCGCCGCTGACCCTTTTGTGGGCGCAAACACCGGGCCGACATCAGGGGAGGAGGGGGGAAGGGGGCGTCCCCCTGCCTCCAAACCCCACAGTGAACCCCGGGCGGTTGGGGCCCTGCGGCCGCTTCCCCGCCTGTAGGGGGGCGTCCGGCGGGGCAAGAGAGCCACTAGGTACTCTTGCGCCGCGGTAATTTTTAAAAGGACCCCCCCGCCTGAGGCGGCGGGAGGAAAAACCCAATCCCCCAGGGCGGAGGGACCCCAAATGCGGACCCCCCCCCCAAAAACGGGGGAGTCGGGATGTATGTTTATCTATGACACTATTTGCAAACTGCAAAACAATTAATTTTTGAAGTAACCCAAAATATTAAAAGGTTTTAATATTTTTATTTGGATTTTTCTTTTTTTGCGATTCAGTTATTTATACAATATATGAAAAATTTCACAAACAAAGTCCCTTTTTTCATGAAAACACACGATCATGTCGGTAAAAAAACAAATTTTTGGGGTCATTAAAGACTGATTTTTTCCATCAACCAAAAAAAGCTTTTTTTACACGATTCATCAATTCAATTCGATGTCCCCCGTGAAATTTACTTTAGTATGACCCCTTGAAAATTTCCCGAGTGGAAGAAACTGTGTTTAAAAATACAATGATTGAACAACACCTCGAACACGCCCAATTAGACTAGTATATGAACCCCGCCCCCTTTTTTAATGCATTTATACTTCGGGTAAGCGTGGGTATACCAGCCCAAACGCGTTAATTTTACAGGGTTTTTTTTTGAGGGGTCCTTTTCTTTTTTAAAAATAAACCCCTGAAAAAAGGGAAAGGGGTTTGACTTTTTTTCCTCCAAGAGCGCCGAATTTCCGGGTTTTTTTTTTTATCTGATTTCTAGAAAGATAAAAAGGGAAAAATGATAAAAAAATAAATAGGGAAAAGATAGTAGGGATAGATAGGGAGGGGTAGATAATAGAAAGATTTGATAGTAGATAGGGATAAAAAATAGGGATAGATAGATAGGGTAGATAGATAGGGATAGAGAAATAGGGGTAAAATTTGATTGGGGGTAGATTTTGATAGGGTTTGAAAAGAAAAGTAGCATCCCCACTCACGCTTTTTAAAGGCGTCTTGGGGCCCCCCAGGGTCGGGGCCGGACCCTGGGGGGCGCACCCCTTTAAGGGGGGGGCCCCTCAGACCCGGGGCCCGACAGTGAGGAAACGTGAGGGGGGGAGCCAAGCGGGGTTCGGGGGGCCCGACTTAAAAAACCCGGGAACCCCCGCCGCGCGGGCTCAAAATTTCGCAGGGGGAAAAACAGTGAAAGGGAGTCCCCGCCCCTTTCTGTGAGCGGGTATTTTTTTAAAACCCCGGGAAAGGGAGAAGGGGGAACACTGCTGCCCCGGGTGAGGAGCGCGGCGGGGGAGCGCGGTCCCCCAGGGCTGGAGCCCCAGGTTTCGGGAGGCTCTGGGTGAAAAGGGGGGGGGGGGCGGGTTTCCCCCCCACCAACTGTCGCGGTGGGCCGGGGCCTTTTCCCTTGGGGGGGCCTTGGGAAACCCCTGGGACCCGTGCTGCTCAACAGGGGCAGAACGCGCCCGCCGGAGCGGCTTTGCCCTGGGCGACCCCCAGGGTCCCGGGGACCCCCGACGGAGCCCCCTTTCCGGGGCCCCCCCAGGGAGGACGGGCGGCCTCTGGGCTTTCTCCGCCCCGTTTTGCTCTGGGGGGAAACCATCCAAGGGGGACTGGGGCCCCGCAGCACAGCAGGCATCGCTCCCCGCCCCTGGGATGGGGGCAGCTGG
>JAODAL010026949.1:0-55820 GCA_025379985.1 Phyllomedusa bahiana
GCGAATTTGGGGAGCAAGTTTGCACGATGATAGTAATGCTTGAGATGGGGAAAAGTTCGCACAGGAATAGAAAGCTCTGCAGATGGGGGCAATGTTTTGCACAGTTGATGAAGTCTGCAGATGGGAGAATGTTTGCCAAGATGATAGTAATGTTTTGAGTTGGGGCAAAGTTTTGCCAGATGATAGTATGCTCTGCAGAGGGGCAATGTTTGCACGATGTAGTAATGCCTTTAGTGGAGCAATGTTTCTGCAAAGGAGCAATGCGTTCTGCACAGATGCACAAGTAATGCTCTGCAATTGGGATCAAATGTTTTCATGCACAGATGGGAGCAATGCTACACTGCATATGGGAGCAAATGTTCTGTGCACGATGACATTAATGCTCTGCAGATGGACAGCAATGTTCTGCACAGACATGATACGTAATGTTCTGCAGAGGGGGCGAGCAATGTTCTACAACAACATGGGAGCATGCTTCACACAGGTGGGAGCAATGTTTCTGACACAGATCAGAGCAATGCTCTGCAGATTGGGAGCAAATGTATCTGCACAGATGATAGTAATGCTCTGCAATATGAGCACATGTATTCAGCACAGAGATGGTAGCAATGATTCTGTGCAGAAGGGCGCAATTGTTCTGCACAAATGATAGTAATGTTCAGCCGATGGGAGCAATGTTCTGCACAGATGGAGCAATGACTCTGCATATTGGAGCAATGTCTGCAATGGGAGCAATGCTCTGCATATTGTGAGCAATGTTCTGCACAGATGAAAGAATGCTCTGCAATGTGTAGCAATGTTTTGCCCAGTAATTGGAAGCAATGCACTGCCTATGGGAGCAATGCTCTGCACAGAATATGTAATGTTCCTGCACAGATGGTAGCAGATGCGCTCTGCAGATGAGATCATTGTTACTGCACAGATGGGAGAGTGATGGATTCTGCACAGATGATAGTTAATCGTTCTGCAGATGGGAGCAAAATGTACTCTGGCACAGAATGATAGTACTGTTCTGCAAGCATGAGGAGCAAATGTTCCTGAACAATGGGAGTCAATGCCTCTGCATATGGAGCAATGTTCTGACATATTAGTAATCGCGCTCTGCACAGATGATAGTATTGACACACTGCAATATGGGACCAATGTCTGCTCAGATGATAGCAATGCTCTGCAGATGGAGCAATGTTTCTGCACAGATGATAGTAATGTTTCTGCAGATGGACACCAATGCTCTGCAGATGGAGGAGCAATGACTATCTGTCACAGATGGGAGTATAGCTCTGCAGCATGGGCCGCAATGTTCGCGACAGATGATAGTAATGTTTCTGCAGATGGGATCCAATGTTCAGGCAATGATAACTGAGTCAATGTTTCTGCACATGATTAGTAATAGCTCTGCAGATAGGAGTCAATGTCTGACACAGATATATAATGCCTCTGCAGATGGGAGCAATGTTCTGCACAGATGGTAGTAATGCTCTGCAGAAACCGGGAGCACTGTTCTGTGCCCGATGGATATGTAAGTTTCTGCAGATGGGAACAATGTTCTGGCACAATGTGAGCAATCTCTGCAATTGGGCAATGTTCTGCACAGATGATGAGTAATGCCTGGCAAGGAGGGAGCAATGTTCTACACTGATGATAGTAAAGTATCTTCGCAGGATGGTGAACAATTTTCTGCACAGATGGAGACAATGCACTGCAGATGGGACCAATGTTCTGACAGTATGGGAGCAATGTTTCTTCTCAGCCACTCACAGAAGGAGTAATGCTCTGTCAGAAAAGACAATGTTCTGCACAGTATGATAGTAAATTCTTGCAGATATGACAATGTTCTGTCATCAGATGATATAAATGCATCACGCGAAACAGGAGCAAGTTCTGCAATCAGATGATACACAGTAATAAGGCTTCTGCAGAATGGGAACAATTTACTCACAGATGGAGCAATGCTCGTACGAGATTAAAGTAATGCTCTGCAGATGTGGAGCAATGTTTCTGCACAGATTTATAGTAACATGTACAGCATATGTAAAGCATAGTTCTGCATCAGCTAGAGCAATGCTTGCAGTGGGAGCAATGTTCTGCACAGATCAGAGCAATGCTCTGCAGATGGGAGCAATGTTCTGCACAGATGATAGTTAAATTTCCGGGGTTTCTGCAGATGGGAGCAATGTTCTGCACAGGGTGATAGTTTAAAGTTCTGCAAAATGGGAGCAATGTTCTGGGACGTGATAGAATGTTCTGCAGATGGGAAGCAAAAAGTTCCCGCCACTGAAGATATGTAATGTTCTGCACAGATGGGAGCATTGCAGAAGCAATGTTTTGCACGATGGGAGCAATGCTCTGCAGATAGGAGCAATGTTCTGCACAGATGAAAGTAATCTTCTGCAGATGGGAGCAATGTTCTGACGAATTTGGGAATGTTCTGCAGATGGGAGCAATGTTTGCACAGATGGAGAATGCTCTGCAAAATGGAAATGTTAGATGGGAGCAATGTTCTGCACAGATAGTAATGCTCTGCAGATGGGAGCAATGTTCTGCAGATAGGAGCAATGTTCTGCACAGATGGGAGTAATGCTCTGCAGATAGGAGCAATTTTTCTGCCAGATGATAGTAATGCTCTGCAGTATGGGACAATGTTCTGCACAGGGTGGGCAATGTTCTGCAGATGGGCGCAATGTTCTGCACAGATGATAGTAATGTTCTGCAGATGGGACCAATGTTCTGCAGATAGGAGCAATGTTCTGCACAGATGATAGTAATGCTCTGCAGATAGGAGCAATGTTCTGCACAGATGATAGTAATGTTCTGCAGATGGAAGCGACGTTCTGCACAGATGGGAGCAAATTTGTTTACTGTGCAGATTTGGGGGGGCAATGTTCTGCACAGATTTGGGAGCAATGCTCTGCAATGGAGCAATGTTTGCACAGATGAGAGCAATGCTCTTGCAGATGGAGCAATGTTCTGCACAGATGATAGTAATGTCTGGCCCGATGGGACAATGTTCTGCACAGGGTGATGTAATGTTTTGCAGATGGGAGCAATGCTCCTGCAACTGAATGATAGTAATGTTCTGCAGATGGGAGCAATGTTCTGCACAGATGATAGTAATGTTCTGCAGATGGGAGCAATGTTCTGCACAGATGGGAGTAATGCTCTGCAGATGGGAGCAATGTTCTGCACAGATGATAGTAATGTTCTGCAGATGGGAGCAATGTTCTGCACAGATGATAGTAATGTTCTGCAGATGGGAGCAATGTTCTGCACAGATGATAGTAATGTTCTGCAGATGGGAACAATGTTCTGCACAGATGGGAGCAATGCTCTGCAGATGGGAGCAATGTTCTGCACAGATGATAGTAATGCTCTGCAGATGGGAGCAATGTTCTGCACAGATGGGAGCTAGTTTCTGCAGATGATAGTAATGCTCTGCAGATGGGAGCAATGTTCTGCACAGATGATAGTAATGCTCTGCAGATGGGAGCAATGTTCTGCACAGATGATAGTAATGCTCTGCAGATAGGAGCAATGTTCTGCACAGATGATAGTAATGCTCTGCAGATGGGAGCAATGTTCTGCACAGATGGGAGCGATGTTCTGCAGATGGGAGCAATGTTCTGCAGATGGGACCAATGTTCTGCACAGATGGGAGCAATGTTCTGCACAGATGGGAGCAATGTTCTGCACAGATGGGAGCGATGTTCTGCTGGGGGTAGTAAGGTTTTGTAAATGGCAGTAATATTCTTTAGGTGACGAAGCTGAAGTTGGTTTCTTATTTGCAGGAAAATGGTTTTTTTTGTTTTTTAAGAGGAAAATAAATATTAAAACTTCTCAGCTTAATAAATGTCATTACAGAGGTGACCGAGGAGAGACCAGCCTGGAAAACACCGACAGCTGCAGAACATGGGCATCAACGCTGACACCTAGAACTAAGAGTCAAAGGGGTAAATGACTTTGGGCCACTGATCCCACGCTGCATTCACACCAAGAGGGACGCCCCACATCAAATTCAGTTCACTCCAGCCTGGCCCAAAGTGGTTCTGGGCACTAAAACTGGCATCAAAGTGGCAGACGGGGAGTTCTCACTGATCTGAATAAGTAACTGCTGTTCGGGACAAGACATTTTGGTGCCCTAGTCAAGTACAGTCAATGGCGCCCCTCTCGCTCCCAAAAAATCGCCCCCCCCCCCCCCACACTAATTCCTCTCACCCCTGCACCAGGTCCTGTCACTTATTTTCTGCATATTCCACATAGCTCCTGTCCATCTCCTCAGCAGTCACTGCATAATGAAAATCAGCCCTGACAAATTAGCGTTTTCAAAACCGCTCCCCTCCGTATGACAGTGTAATACCCCTAAATAACAGTCACCTAATAATCCACCGATACATGGAGGAAATCTACCAGACGCATGATTGTTACTAAACAACACTTCTACAAAACCAAGACCCCAAACTATTACTACTTAAGGCTCAAATAATCCTGCCAGACCCTGACTGAACGCGACCCCCACATGTGACTACCAGCTGTACACAGGCTCTGATTACATATACCACCGCCATACAGTGACCAGATAGTGGTAGATACTAGTTGTATGTAGATGTTCTGCAGACATATAAGTGATTACACAGTTACATTTAGTAACTCACCAAAGAGTCTTTTCTGTAAAGCGTCGTTCACTTTCCCTTTTCTTCTCCATCCGGTTCTCACCTTCTTGCTGATTGCTCCCGGCCAAGACTCGTCCCTGAGGATTTGGACACAAATATCTTAGAATCCTCACATTTCCAGCAACTCCATAATTATAGGTATATAAGTCCCTGCAGTTAGACAAGTATATAGATATGCCCTCTCAGTCAAGCAGGTATATAGATATTGTCCCCTTAGACAGGCAGGTATATAGATATAGGGGCACTCAGGCAGGCATATGGGGGTCAGGCAGGCATATTGGGGCTCAGGCAGGTATGGGGGCTCAGGAAGGCATATAGGGGCTCAGGCAGGTATTAGGGGCCACAGGCAGGCGTTTTATAGGGGCACAGGCAGGCATATCGGGCACAGGCAGACCCTATAGGGGCACAGGCAGGCATATAGGGGTCAGGGGGGGCATATGGGGCACAGGCAGGGGTATATAGCGGCACAGGCAGGGGATATAGGGGCCCCAGGCAGGCAATATAGGGGCCAGGCAGACGTATAGGGGCACAGGCAGGTATTATAGGGGCTCAGGCAGGCATATGAGGCCACAGGCAGGTGTATAGGGGCCACAGGCAAGCGTATAGGGGCACAGGCAGGCATATCGGGCTCAGGCAGACATATAGGGGCTCAGGCAGGCGTATAGGGGCTCAGGAGGCATATAGGGGCTCAGGCAGGCATATGGGGCACAGGCAGGCATATGGGGCTCAGGCAGAAGTTATAGGGGGGCCCCAGGCAGGCGTTTATAGGGGCCAAGGAGGCGTTTATGGGGCCCCAGGCAGGCGTTTATAGGGGGCCCAGGCAGACATATAGGGGCTCAGGCAGGCGTATAGGGGCCACAGGCAGGCGTATAGGGGCCACAGGTAGGTGTATAGGGGCCACAGACAGGCATAGGGGCCACAGGCAGGTAAAAATAACAACATTTATACTCGCCTTACCTGCTTCCCGGGCGCGCGCTCCCGGGAAGTTCGGGGCCTCTGACTGCGCTCCTTAGGGATAGGCAGAGGTAGGCGCCCTAGGCGATCACCTACCTCTGCCTACCCGTCGTCCCGGCCCTGCCTGGATGTATGAGTATGTCTAAGGGTCCCTAAGGGGCTTTGCAGGGGTATCACTCCGCGACCCCCCCCCGCACAGCCACCGGGTGTTAGCCGTTACAGCGCAAAGGGCAGCGTCGCCCGCCCACGCTGTTTGACCCTTCAGATGTAGTAAAAGTTCAAATCACCCCATTTTACAAATTAAAATAATAAAAAAGTTCCCCATATTTGGTGTCGCCGCATCCGAAAAAGTCCGATCTATTAAAATATAACATCATTTATCCCGTACGCTGAACACTGGAGAAGAAAATATTCCAAACGGCAAAATTTTGTTTTTCGGTCATTTTACATCACTTAAAAAATGGAATAAAAGTGATCAAAAAAGTCGCATGCGTTCAAATCTGCTAGCGATAAAAAGTGCACTTCAGCCCGCAAAAAAATGCCCCCTCACTGATGTCCGTAGGTGTTAGTACGAAAAAGTTATTGGTCGCACAAATGGCGCTGTGGCGCAAATTTCAAAATAGAAAATGTTTTGAATTTTTTTACGATACCAAAACATAACAGAAACCCTACATGTTTGGTATTGGCGGATGCGTATCAACCTGTAGAATACAGATAATACATTATATTTAACGAAGATTGAACGCCGTAAAAGCAAAACACCCAGAAACATGGTGAAAATACGTTTTTTTTCACAATTTGTTCCACTTGGAATTTTTTTGCAGTTTCCCAGTATATTCTATAGTAATATGAATAACACCATTAGAAAGTCCATCTTGTCCCGCAAAATAAAAGCCCTCATATGTCTATTTAGGTGGAAAAATAAAAAAAGTTATGGCTCTGGGAAGGCGAGGAGGGAAAAACGAACGTGTCACCAAACAAAAACGCCGGGTCCTTAAGGGGTTAAAGGGTTAAATGACTTTGTGCCACTGATTTAGGTGCAGATACCAAGGACGACATGTTCGATTAGGGCTGCGCCATTTTTTTGGTGTATTTTGCGGCAAAAGCTGTTGACGCCATTTTCTCTATATAAATGAACTGTTGTACACCGAAACTGGGCGCATTATACACCAGGCACGACACATTCGAATGCGTCTAAAGTAGGCACATGAAATATGCAGCAATGATCTGCTATGCGTCTAAACTAGGCGCATCAAATATGCTATACAAGGGATACCAGACGCCAGGGGCGGCATGTATGAACCGAGCTAGATATCTGGCGGCTGTTCAGCCCAATATCCAGCGCAGCCCCATTCGCTATAGCTTTACATCGCCCAGTATCAGGTGCACTTTGTAATGCGCCCGATCTCGGGGGCGTGCGGGAGGCGGGGCGCTCTAGAACCATACAAAGTTATAGGTTTACAACTTTATTACAGCATTTCCAGGCGCATTACTGCTGGAACAGGTAGAGCACTTTCAAACTGTTATACCTGAGCCACAAATGTTGCAGTGCTGTTGGAGTGCTGTCACAGTGCTGTCGGAGTGCTGTCACAGTGCTGTCGGAGCGCTGTCGGAGTGCTGTTGGAGTGTTGTCGCAGTGCTGTCGCAGTGCTGTCGGGTAGTTGCTGTCGAATCGCTGTTGATGTGCTGTTGGAGTGCTGTCGCATTGCTGTCGGAGTGCTGTCGCATTGCTGTTGCATTGCTGTCGGAGTGCTGTCGGAGTGCTGTTGGAGTGCTGTTGCTGTTGGAGTGCTGTCACAGTGCTGTAGGAGCGCTGTAGCAGTGCTGTCGGAGCGCTGTGGGAACCCTGTCGCAGTGCTGTCGGAGAACTGTGGGAGTGCTGTAGCAATGCTGTCGGAGAGCTGTCGAAGCGCTGTTGATGTGCTGTCGGAGTGCTGTCGTAGTGCTGTGTTTGGGGTGCTGTCACAGTGCTGTCGGAGTGCTGTCGCAGTGCTGTCGGAGCGCTGTCGGAGTGCTGTGGGAACCCTGTCGCAGTGCTGTTGCAATGCTGTCGGAGAGCTGTCGGAGTGCTGTCGAAGCGCTGTTGATGTGCTTTCAGAGTGCTGTCGTAGTGCTGTCAGAGTGCTGTCGCAGTGCTGTCGGAGCGCTGTCGCATTGCTGTTGGAGTGCTGTCACAGTGCTGTTGGAGTGCTGTCGCAGTGCTGTTGGAGCGCTGTTGCAGTGCTGTCGGCGCGCTGTTGCAGTGCTGTCGGAGTGCTGTGGGAGCCCTGTCACAGTGCTGTCGCAGTGCTGTCGGAGCGCTGTCGGAGTGCTGTCTGAGTGCTGTCGAAGCGCTGTCGGAGCGCTGTCGGAGTGCTGTCTGAGTGCTGTCGAAGCGCTGTCGGAGTGCTGTTGGAGTGCTGTCACAGTGCTGTTAGAATGCTGTCACAGCGCTGTCGGAGTGCTGTCGCAGTGCTGTCACAGTGCTGTTGGAGCGCTGTTGCAGTGCTGTCGGAGCGCTGTAGCAGTGCTGTCGGAGTGCTGTCACATTGCTGTTGGAGTGCTGTCACAGTGCTGTTGGAGTGCTGTCGCATTGCTGTTGGAGTGCTGTCGCAGTTCTGTCGGAGTGCTGTCGCAGTGCTGTCGGTGGGCGGTCGGAGTGCTGTCGGAGTGCTGTCGGAGTGCTGTCGCAGTGCTGTCGGAGTGCTGTCGGAGTGCTGTCGGAGTGCTGTCGGAGTGCTGTCGGAGTGCTGTCGCAGCGCTGTCGGAGTGCTGTGGGAGCGCTGTCGCTGTGCTGTCGCAGTGCTGTCGGAGCGCTGTGGGAGTGCTGTCGCAGTGCTGTCGGAGTGCTGTTGGAGAGCTGTTGCAGTGCTGTCGGAGCGCTGTCGCAGTGCTGTTGGAGTGCTGTCGTAGCGCTGTCAGAGTGCTGTCGCAGCGCTGTCAGAGTGCTGTCGCAGCGCTGTCGCAGTGCTGTCGCAGTGCTGTCGGAGTGCTGTCGGAGTGCTGTCGGAGCGCTGTCGCATTGCTGTTGGAGTGCTGTCGCAGTGCTGTCACATTGCTGTCGGAGTGCTGTCGCATTGCTGTCGGAGTGCTGTCGCAGTGCTGTCGGAGTGCTGTCGCAGTGCTGTCGCAGTGCTGTCACAGTGCTGTCGCAGTGCTGTCGCAGTGCTGTCGGAGCGCTGTCGGAGTGCTGTCGGAGTGCTGTCGGAGTGCTGTCGGAGTGCTGTCGCAGTGCTGTCGCAGTGCTGTCGGAGTGCTGTCGCAGTGCTGTCGGAGCGCTGTCGGAGTGCTGTCGGAGTGCTGTGGGAGTGCTGTCACAGTGCTGTCGCAGTGCTGTCGGAGTGCTGTTGAGACCTTTTTACGCATACATTTGATGTGGGGGCCTCCCTCTTGGTGTTATATCAGTGTGCGATCAGTGGCCCAAAATCATTTAACCCTTTGGTAACACCAGTTACTTATTCAAATTAGTAAAAAATGCCCGTCTGCCCACTTTAAAGGGACACTACCATCAGAAAGGAGGATTTTTAATAAAAACAATATTCTTGGAAAACGATATATTTTAAAAAAAATTTGGACTTTTTTTTATTTTGGGAACTAAAAAATACTTTTAAAATATTGTCCTTCTCTAACTGTTAGGGCGCGTTCCCTCGGCAGAGGGGGGGGGGGGGTTGGCGTCTTTTCTCCGCGATGAGCGGAGAAAGGGCCCTCCACCTTCACAATCACAAGCACAGATTCTTTCCAAAAACCGGACGGAAGATTGTGCTTGTAGAATGTTTTGTGGGCGGACCGCGGGCGGAAAACCCGTGCCGTGGGGGACATGCCCTGAGGTTAATTTCTAGCATAATTGTGAGTGTATTTCGGCACCCTGCATATTGCGGCGCGTACTATACATGCTGCAATAAGCCGTGTGAACATAGCCTTATAGAAAACTCTTTAGTACAGCCGGGCAGACTAATCTCACTTTACTGCAGCTGCTACTTGTCTCTATATACTGTCATTAACAACTAAAAGGAATTCCTCCGCACCCTCTGGCACCAGATTGCAAGCTTATGGGTCCTAAGCGCCATAAGCCTAAATCAGATATGGTGCATGGGATATGGTTTTGTACAGATTCGCAGAGGCTATGGAGAAAGGTTGCTAACTTGCTCCGGGAATAAACTAATATTGACTTGCCTTTCCTACCAGTGTTTCTATTTTATGACTTGCCCCCCAAGACAAAATCTCTCCATCTACTTCACACTACTCTGTTGGGTTTTTATTTGTATTCATTTTTTGTTTTTTTCATAGCATCCATACCAAATATCTGAATATAATGTGTCAATTCTACTAGTCATAGTTATGTGAATGTAAGATTGCATCCTTTTAACTTTAATACAATCTATGCTCGCTCGCCTGGACTACAACAAGATAATACTCATCGCTTCCGGTTGCAAGGATTGTGGTAGAACAAAGGACTAAAACAGGGAAGATTCTATCTATAGTCCGATTTTCATCTATAATGTCTGTAAATGACAACTGGCGAGTATGACCATACGGTAATGGACAAATATCTGGTAAAGATGTTTTACAAAATCTTTTTGCATTAACTGGTAGCAAATTATTGTGAAATATGTGATGTTTTGTTTAAAAAATTATTGGAAAAATCTTTTTCTTTGAATAAAAATTTGTTAAAAATAAATAAATAAATAACTAAAAGGTAATGATGCAGTGATTGCTCTATTGTTCTCTCCACAAAATTAGATAAGAGTAAATGGAGGGTAACTAGGGTTAGGGGTTGCTGTCAGGTAATGTCTAATAACACAGCCAGAGTCTGAAAGAAGAACCAGAAATCAATCCTCTCACTGCTGCTACCAGAGCTCAGGAGAAGGCAGGGACCAGCCAGGAAGTCTTAGGCTATGTTCACACATAGGCTTAAAATGGGCCGTATTTCGGTCCGTAATTACGCGCCGGAGTGGAATGTTTGCCTTTCCCAGTTGAAGCTGCTGGAAGCTAAACTAGCAACGAACCCGACTAGGAACATTCTGCGTCAGGTATTGAGTTTGCGATCAAAGCTGAAAACCCTTGCGCTGCATGTTACTGAGAAGTTGTTGGTTTTTTCACGTCATAAATTTATGACGTGTATTTAATGTATTTATTAACAATATAGTGGAAGGGATCAATAGCACGGTTTAGATTTTTGCAGATGTCACCAAGCTATGCAGGGTAGTGCAATCTATGGAAGATGCTCATAAATTGCAAGCAGACCTGGACACACTGAGTGCTTGGGCATCCACTTGGCAAATGGGGTTCAATGTGGATAAATGTAAGGTTCTGCATCTGGGGAGAAATAATCTACAGGCATCATATGTCCTAGGGGAGAAAAACTTGGAAAATCGCTTGTTGAGAAAGATCTGGGCGTTCTTCTAGACCATAGACTACAGAACAGCATGCAATGTCAATCAGCTGCCTCTAGGGCAAGTAAGATATTGGCGTGTGTTAAAAGAGGCATGGACTTGTGGGACAAGGATGTCATTCTACCGCTGTACAAAGCATTAGTGCGACCTCACTTAGAATATGCTGTTCAGATCTGGGCCCCAGTTTATTCAAGAGATGTAATGGAGCTAGAGAGAGTACAAAGACGAGCAACCAAACTTATAAGGGGAATGGAGCATCTTAGTTATGAGGAGAGGTTAGAAGAATTAAACTTATTTAGTCTTGAGAAAAGACGGCTTCGGGGGGACATGATTAATTTATATAAATATGAATGGTCCCTACAAAAAAGTATGGGGAGAAATTATTTCATGTAAAGCCCCCTCAAAAGACCAACGGGACATTCCCTTCAACTAGAGAAAAAGGGATTCAATCTCCAGAGGAGAAGAGCGTTCTTCACTGTAAGAACTGAATCTGTGGAATAGCCTGCCTGAGGAGCTGGTCACGGCAGGAACTGTAGAGAGTTTCAGAAAGGCTTAGTACCTACCTGGAAACTAAAGAATATTAATGCGTACGTAGCTAGGTAAAAATTCTGGATCCTGGCCGGTGGCGGCTCGGGGTCATGATATAGGGTCTATACTGGAGCAGGTTGGTTCTTGCCTTGTGGGTTTCGGGCCATTAACCAGTGGAGAGCCTGGGCTTTAAGTCCTTGTCTCTCTCCCTCACCCACATTTTCCCCACCCTTGGTTGAACTCGATGGACATGTGTCTTCTTTCAACCTTTTAACTATGTAACTATGTAACTATGTAAATATTATGAAAGGGCCAACAAACCTCATTCTTTATTGGCAAAAATGCTTCGCGATGAAACGGCCCAGTCCACCCCCTACACTATCAAAAATGGCTCTGGACTCCCTTGTTCTGACCCCGACACTGTAGCAGGCCTTTTCCATTCTTTTTACACTAAGCTATATAATATCCCAGAAGGTTTGCCTTCGGACCCCGGAGAACGGGAAGCCTTATTACAGGACTTTCTTTTGTCCTGTAACCTTCCGAAGCTTGGCAGTAACGACGTGGCCTCGCTGAATCTCCCGATCACTGAAGAGGAGATTGTGGATACTCTCAAAGACTTGCCGTCAGGAAAATCTCCGGGCCCAGATGGCCTTACCTATCTCTACTATCAAATATTTCAAGCTCAACTGCTACCCACTATGGCTGCGGTCTTTAACTCTTTCATGAAAGGGGCTACGGTTCCACCCACAATGCTGCACTCATTTATCACCGTAATACCTAAACCTGATAAGGGCCCCTCGGAGTGCGCTAGCTACAGAACCACTGCCCTGTTAAATGCGGATTTAAAAATATTTACCAAGATACTGGCAAACAGGCTTTCCTCTTTATTGCCTCGATTGGTGCATAAAGATCAGGTAGGATTTGTTCCATGTAGGCAGGGTGGAGATAATACCAAAGAGCGATCGACTGATTGATATAATAATAGGAGAGGAGACCCTATGTTTTCTCTGCTTAGATGCCGAAAAAGCTTTCGATCGCCTTAACTGGCCCTTTTATGTTGTACGTTGGAAGCATTCGGGATTAGTGGTCCTTTTGTTAGCGCACTCCGAGGTCTCTACTCTCACCCTTCTGCTACTATTAGACTCCCGCATGCCACATCGCAACCGCTTGAAATACAAAACGGAACCCGACAGGGCTGCCCCCTTTCCCCGTTGCTTTTTGCACTTTGCATTGAACCCCTGGCTGCAGCAATTAGACGACATGATGACATTGGAGGCGTTCAGCTAAAAGACACGCATTTTAAGATCTCGCTGTATGCAGATGATGTTCTCCTCACACTAACTAACCCTATGGTCTCCCTTCCTAACCTGAAAAACCCTTTTAGTCAAATTTGGGCTCTATCCAGTTATAAAATTAATTCGTCCAAGAGGAAGCTATGCCGTGAATATTTCTGGAGGCTCCTGTCTCTACTAAAGGCTAATTTCCAGTATCGATGGCAAAAGAGAGTCTGAGATACTTAGGGGAAATATTTGACCCCCAGTCTATACCTCTCTTTTTAAGCTAATTTTCCCAGGCTAGTAGTGGAGATAAAGAGACTGCTGGAAAGGTGGAACAACTGGCTCTTTCTTTATTTGGCCGCATAGCAGCGATAAAAATGACCATCCCCCCTAAATTGATGTACCTTTTCGAGACCTTGGCCTGTCCCTTTTTTCCAATGAAACTTTTTTCGCTCCTTACAGTCAGATTTGATCCACTTTGTCTGGGGTAATAAGAGACATAGGATCTCCCAGAATGTTCTGTTGGCGGGCAGGGAGATGGAGGTTTGGCAAATGCCAGACATAACCAAATATTACTGGGCCGCTCAGCTGCGAGCTATACCATCATGGTCCGCGTTATTTGCTTACTCCAGGTGGATGGAGGTGGAGAAGTTGTGGTTGGCCCCCCATTCATCCCAACTCCCTATTGTGGGCCACTACTACTCAAAAATTGAGCGTCACCCTCCTACACTCCATGACCCTCACTAGAGGCATTTGGAAGCGGTGCTACAAAAAATTTGGGTTGTGTTCTGATGCCTCCGCACTGACCTCATTTCTCTTCCATCCTTTACTGTTGGATGGACGACCAGATGAGAATCTGAGACCCTGGTTTGACCGCAGGCCGTTTCAGTTTGAAGATATGGTAGATCATCGAACACTGACTCTGAAACTTTGATGTTTTTCGGTCCGCACATGACTTGCCCCTCTCGGCCGCCTATTCCTACCTTCAGATCAGACACTTTATGCTCTCTATCTTGAAATCCACTACAGTGTCTCCCCCCACTATGTTTGAAAAGGTCTATAGAGCAGGTTGTTCGACCAAAGGTTTGATATCCGCAATATACAAGTTCCTAATCACCCACGCGCAGGACTCACCTATGACCCACTCGTACATGGGTAAGTGGGAGGAGTACCTGGGGTCCCCATCTCCAGAGACACCCTGGCAGCTGATTTGGGAACAGGCTGCCCGATCGTCTGTTTTGGCTCAAATTAAAGAAAACCAGTACAAGATTTTAATGTACTGGTGTCATCATGCTGATGATACCCAACTCTACATCTCCGGCCCAGATGTCACCTCTCTACTCGACCGGATCCCTGACGGTCGGTCCTCCATTTGCGCCATCTTCTCCTCGCGTCTCCTACACCTAACTGTGGAGAAAACAGAACTCATCAGGTTTCCGCCGTCCACCTCGCCCCCTGCCCCTGATCTCTCTATTACAGTCAAGGCTCTACACTCACCGGTCCACAAGTCCGCTGCCTTGGGGTAATCCTAGACTCTGCTCTTCTTAAACCACACATCCAAACCCTCACCTCCCGCTGCCCGCCTCCAAACCCGAAAAAACATCTCTCGCATCCGCTCATTCCTCTATGACACTACAAAAATGCTGGTCCTGCCCTTGTCCATCCTCCCGCCTAGACTACTGCAACATCCTTCTCAGTGGCCTCCCAGCTACCACCCTCGCTCCCCCCCAAAACCATCCTTAACTCTGGCTGGCCCCCGTCTTAAACCCACCTTTTCATCCCAATCGCAATAACCTCTCCTCTCCTCTCCCCCTCTGCCAATCCCTTCACTGGCTTCCCATTACCCAGCGAATTCATTTCAAGCTACGAACCATGACCTACAAGGCTCTCCATGACCTCTCCCCTCCATACATCTCTGCCCAAATCTCCAGATATCTCCCCTCACGCACTCTCCGCTCCTCTCAGGACCTCTCCCTCTGCTCTCCCCTTATCAGCTCCTCACACAACCGTCTCCCCAAAACTTCTCCCGTGCTTCACCCACCTTTGGGAAATTTACTGCCCCAACACATCAGACTCTCCTCCACTTTCACCACTTCAAAGCAACCCGAAAACCCATTTCTTCAGGCTTGCCTATAACCTTCACTAAACTTGTCCACTTCTTCCTCCAAGACATGTCTGCCCCTCACCTCCTGTCTCTTTCCCCCTCCTTGTAGATTTGTAAGCCCTCCGCGGTTTGGGTCCTCTCTCCCTCTGTCCCTGCCGATTGTCATTATCCCTTATCACTGTACTCGTTTGACTTATGTAATGTATGTAACCCCCCCCGAATGTACAGCGCCCTGGAATAAATGGCGCTTTAAAATAAATAATAATAATAATAAAATACTCCTGCCCTACTGCATAAGCTTAAGCCTGAAATCCCGGACAGTTGCTGGAGATGTGGGGATCCGGGAGCGACTCTACAGCATATATTTTGGGACTGCAGATTAATACGGCCACTTTGGAGACAGGTCCAGTCTATGGTGCTGGACATTACTCAGGTTAGGGTTCCTCTCACAGCGAGCACTTTCCTTCTTAATATTCCCTATGCCCCATTAGGATGTAAGGAGGGTAGACTTTTTCTGTATATAGTGACCGCTACCAAATGTTTGATTGCAAAATTTTGGAAGCAAACCTCTATTCCCACCAGGCATGATGTGTGTCTCCGCTTACAAGAGGTTAGGCGTATGGAATACCTCACTGCCTTGTCTCATGACCAACTGGACCCCTTTGACCACATATGGAAACCATGGGATGTTTATTGTGTTCTTCATGACTTGTAGAATGTGCTACAGATATGGTTGGATTGCGGGTATAACTTGGGAAACTCCTTTGTCCTTGTGTGTCTTGTCTTGTGTCTTCCCCCTGTCTTGTTAGTTGTCTATGTATGTAATTGTCTTCTTTGTTTAAAGGGCTGTCAGTTGCAGTTATCTTGGGTGTTTACTAGGACGGCTCTCAAGCCTCGTATTTTATAACAGCAGTTTATAGTGTATATTGAATTTATATGCGTTGTGTGGTACACTGCTAATGTTATTACATCGTTAAAGCATCGTGTGTATTACTGTTAATAGCCCTGCGTGGCTTTATGGTTGTAAAAACTAATAAAAATTTACAATTAAAAAAAAATATAAATAAATAAATTACGCGCCGGAGTGCGCCAATTACGGGCTGAAAACGGCCCATCCATTACGGTAATCCACAGTTGTCATAGAGAACTATGGATTACGTCTCCTCTCCCTGCTCGGCGAAGCCGCCGAGGGGGGAGATAATTGACAGGTCACTTTCTAGCGGCGTATACGCGCCGCCAGTAATGACTGTCTATGGGTCGGCGAAGTGCCGGCCCCCCGCTCACTCCCCCGCTCCCACCCCGCCCCCGGTCACACGGCGTAATTGCGTGGCGAAATTACGCCCCACAGTTAAGCCGTGTGAACATAGCCTTAGAGCAGGGGTGTCAAACTGCGGCTCTCCAGCTGTTGGGAAACTACAACTCCCATCATGTCCACTGTTATAGATTATACAAATGCATGATGGGAGTTGTAGTTTCCCAACAGCTTGTGGGCCGCAGTTTGACACCTGTGTCTTAGAGGAACAAATTATAAAAAGCAAACAAAAAAAAAACCTAATAAAAACAAATCAGAGAACAACTTGACAATATGTGAAAAAAAAAATAATACGTGATGATGGTCGTGTTGATTTTCTGCAAACTTTACTGCCCAGAACCACTTTGGGCCAGGCTGAACCAAACTAAATTTGAGGTGGGGCATCCCTCTTAGGGTATGTTCACACAGTGTATTGAGCCCGTATGAACATACATTGTTAGCTGCGTGTTTGGATCTGTCTGTCGGACCCTGAATGGACGCATGAAACACGCATCGGGGTTCAGACGAGTGATCGCTGATGCGTCTCGCTGCGTCTTTTTGGCCCTATTTTAAACTATAGGGTGTGATCCTGCTGCCAGGGCCGCCATACAGGGGGTACAGGGGGTACTCCCGTATGGGGCCCGGAGAGATAAGGGGGCCCGCTTCAAGCAGGCCCCCTTATTTCACATAGAACAGTAGATGCGGAATAATTTGATTCAGTGAGGCCCCGCCCCTCAGTGGCGGAGACAGAGGAGGAGGGCACGGCTCCGGCTACAGCGCAAGCATGTAAGTACAAGATTTCTGGAGCGTAGCTGTGCCGGGAGCCGGGACCTCCTCTCAGAGCTCGTGGTGCGGCACAGCACCATACTATGAGTGTGGGGGACCCCCTTCGCCCACCCATAACTGTGGAGGACCCCCTTTCCTAACCTTGTCCACTTGGTAGCCCTGCCATTACTGTGGGGGGCCCTCTTCCCCCCCCTCCTCCTGGGCTGCATTTGTGGTGTGGTCTCCCCCCCCCCCCTCCACTGGCTCCCCCAGTGATGTGATGGGGGGCCTCCTGGGTGCATGTGAGGTGGGGGGGCCCTCTTTTCCCCCCCTTCCCGGGTGTATGTGAGGGGGGGAGCCCTCGTCCCCCACCCCCCCGCTGTATGTGAGGTCTGTGGCCTTCTTCCCCACCCCTCCCTGTATGTGTGGTGGGGGGCCCTCTTCTCACCAGGCTGTGTCTGTGGTGGGGGCCCCCCTGACTGTGCTTGTGAGAGGGGCCCCTCCTCCCTGTTTGTGTGGGGGAGGAGAGGGCCTTCTCACGTACCCACATGTCCCAGGGGGAGAAGGGGGCCCCCCACCACACACACAGCCGGGGGGAGGAGGGGGCCCTCTCAAGCCCCCACACGGCCCGGGGGCGGAGGGGGCCCTCTCAAGCCCCCACACGGCCCGGGGGAGGAGGGGGTCCTCTCAAGCCCCCACACGGCCCGGGGGAAGAGAGGGCCCTCTCAAGCCCTCACACGGCCTGGAGGGAGGTGGAGGCCCTCTCAAGGCCCCACACGGCACCGGGTGAGGAGGGGGCCCTCTCAAGGCCCCACACGGCCCAGGGAGAGGAGGGGGCCCTCTCAAGCCCCCACATGCCCCAGGGAGAGGAGGGGGCCCTCTCAAGCCCCCACACGCCCCAGGGAGAGGAGGGGGCCCTCTCAAGCCCCCACACGCCCCAGGGAGAGGAGGGGGCCCTCTCAAGCCCCCACACGGCCCAGGGAGAGGAGGGGGCCCTCTCAAGCCCCCACACAGCCCAGGGAGAGGAGGGGGCCCTCTCAAGGCCCCCCACGGCCCAGGGAGAGGAGGGGGCCCTCTCAAGGCCCCCCACGGCCCAGGGTGAGGAGGGGGCCCTCTCAAGCCCCCACATGGCATATTTGGGGTGGTGCCTGGGAATGGGGCGTGTTTGAGGCGGGACATGGAAAGGGGGCCCAGGCACTTTGGCTGTATGGGGCCCCAAAATTCCTATTGGCAGCCCTGCCTGCTGCATCCAAACATACAGCTGCGTGTTGGATCCATTTAGGGTCTGATCGCCAATGCGTTTTTGGATACGATTTTCAGATCCAACACGGACCCAAATTCGAATCCAAAAACGTCATGGGGAACACCCTCTTGGTATGAAGGCAGTGTGGGATCAGTGGCCCAAAGCCATTTAACACTTTAAAATCACCACTTACTTATTCAACTCAGTGAAAACTGCCCCTCTGCCCACTTCAATGCCAGTTGTAGTGCCCAGAACCACTTTGGGCCAGGCTGGAGTAAACTGAATTTCATGTGGGACATCCCTCTCAGGGCTTGTCCCCACGGCACGGGTTTTCAACCTGTTTTTTCAGAAGGTTTTCGGTTTTGAAAACCATATGCAAACCGGGTGACAACTTTTATCGTGGACCTCTATGGAAAACCCGCACAGCGGTCCCCACGGCACGGGTTTTCCACCGGACGGTTTTTTACACCGAAAAACATTGAGCATGTTCATTCTTCCGACCGGTTTTCAGGCGGAATATGAACATGTTAAGGCGAGGGGGGGGGGCTTTTCTCTGCAAACAGCGTGTGCACGCCTCGAAAACAGTGCAAAGACCGGTCGGGGTTTACACTGTGCCGTGGGAACGGCCCCTTAGTGTGATGGAAGTGTGGGATCAGTGGCCCAAAGTCATTTAACCCCTTAAGCCGAACGCCTAAGAAGTAGTTAATGACCAAAACATTGTTTTAGTTTTTGCCTCCTTGCGTTGGAACAGTTGTAACTTCTTTTTATTTTTTCAATGACGCAGATGAGTTTATTCGAGACAAGTTGTACTTTATGGGGGAATAGTTTAAGTTCACTTATAAATAATTGCAGTATTTATTTTTTTTTTTTTTACACCATTCACATTTCACACGTAATAACTTGTTAGATTAAGGCTATGTTCACACGGCTTAAAATGGGACATAATTACGCGCGTGATTACGTCCATAAAATACGTCCATAGTACGTTCGGTGCTGCTCCCGGAATTACGGACCGAAAAACGCTTCGGGGATGTAATTATTGCACGCGTATTTACGTCCGTAATTCAGTCGCGTATTTCTGCTAGGCAACCAATAAACACAGTAGTATTTTTCAAAGTGAACCATCAGCACCCATATTTTTCTTTGAAGATATTAAGATATTGAAGATATTGAAGATCCTGCCAACTCCAGCTGTTGCTGTCTTCTCCACAAGGGGACTTCTGGTTCTGCCGCACACAGATCCTGCCAACTCCGGCTGTTGCTGTCTTCTCCACACCATTTTAAAAAATATATTCAATATACTGATGAATTTTTATAACAATAAAATTGAATTAATTTTGAAAAAGTCGTTTGTTTAAAAACTGCTTAGCAGTAACGACACATTGCTAAAATTTGACTTGTGCTGTGTGTATGTTCCCACGGCGTCTTTGGTACGTGAGAATAAATGTTGTCATGTTTTCATAGCATATGGAATATGCATGTACATATTACTTTACCATATTTTCACATGGACCAAAGACGCCGTGGGAACATACCCACAGCACTAACCAAGTTCGTGATTTGTGGTGCAATGCAAATATGTAAAAATATTATTTGCAATTATCATAACCTGAAAAAAACATAAATCAATTTACAATTTAAAAACATGCTGCAGTATATTTGTTTTACTTTTTTTTTCTACATTTTTCAAACCATATTGCATTACCAGCAGCATCAAGCAGATATATGCAAATTTAACTGCAGGTAATGCAATATATTTTGATGTTAGGGTACTAAAATTACATGCATTTTCACGTATAGAAAAAATTACATGCACATAAAAAAGTAGAGGTCCAATATGCTTGTTATTTACAAAAAAGTAATGACAATGCAAACAACAAGCATATGGCAGAATGCACAGTCTAAAAAAATTACATCCACATTTCTAAAAAATCCTAAAGTAAATGACATGTCACTACTTAACATGCACATTACATACAGTTCATATTTAATTACATTAATTAAAAACATTTCATAACACTTTTATGTAATCACAGTAGAGACATGTCACTTACTAAATAATCATTAACATTTAGAAATCTGCTTCTAAAATACATGTTCTATTACACATACAATTCAGCTAAATTGCAAACATAGCATGAAAATGTGGCCTGCTGCCTGCTAGCCCCCTCTCCCCTCCTCCCTGCACAAAAGCTCAACACGGTATAATTGCAGGTGTACTGTACACCCTGCATTTATGCCATGTGAACACAGCCACTGCATTACAACATACCTCCGATATGAGGGCACCCACATCAAGCCGCATGCGTTGGTATGGCGCAATTCCCCGGGACATGCTGCTGGTCATTCTGCTGCTTGCCTCTATGTTCATGACACTGGCTTAATTCTGAATATTATCTGCAAAAATCAGCATAGTCCCTCCCCAAAAATTGATACAAAACCAGACAGTCTTGGCTAGAGACTATGAACTCTATTTGAGCCTCTGAATGTATTTGCAGCGTAATTACGCTGCAAATACGCGTCACAAAAGTGTGGCACTGATTTTCATGACGTAAATACGTTCCCCATTATTTTCTGTGGGGATAGAAGGCGTAATTACGTCGCAAATACGGCTCAATAATTGACAGGGGACTTGATTTGTGATCGTAATTACGCTGTGAAAACGCAGCGTAATTACGACATGTAAATACGCCTCGTGTGAACAAGGAGACGTATTTTACATTGCAATCAATTGAATATCCCCTGACCATTATTTTAGGCGTATTTAGGGACGTAATTGAGGACGTAATCACGCGCGTAATTATGTCCCATTTTAAGCCGTGTGAACATAGCCTAATTCTACAGGTTATTACGGTCGTGTGGATACCTAATAAGTGTAGGATTTTTGTGTGTGTAATTTATGCACAATTATTTTTTATTAAATATTTATTTTTATTTATTTTTATTTTTTTATATTCTTTTTTTACACTATTTATGTTTTGATTTGTTTTTTAATCCATGAAGGGAGAACTGTTACTTTTTATTTTTTTTTATTGCCACTTAGTAATGTATTAGTATACTTCATATGTTAATACATTTCTAATCTGTAGTCAGTCTGTGACACAGGCAGTGTCCAGGACAAATCGCCACACAGTCAGTCTTTTTAACATAAGTTTCCTAGTCACTGACTTAGTACAACAGACAGCACTGGGCTACTCTAGTCCCCAGGGCTGAACTTTCGCAGTCCGATCCCCGTTGTTCTTACGGGATCGACCGGGATTTCACGCTCACGCCCGAACATAGCAGTGGATGCCACTTTTGATTGCGCATGCAGTAACTAGCACTGACCTGCGAATCAAAGGTTAAAGTGCAGCAGGGAGCGGAGGTTTCCTCTGCAAATCCGGTGCTCTCATGAGATCTCTGGGATCAGGCTGTTGGCGTAACAGCCCTGATCCCTCGCAATCTGCGGCGCGCACAAAACTCCGAAGTTCTGAGTGAGCAACAACGTCTAAAGTCGACTGTGCAGTCGATTCGAGGGAGTTAAAAACAGCAGTTACTTTATTTCAATCCTTTAGGAACACCCCCGTCTGCCACTATGATTGCCAGTTTAGTGGCACCATAACCACTGATTGGGCCAGGCTTGCTAAACAACTGACCTTTGATTTTTGGGCTTCCCCAACTTATTATGAAACATAGTTGCCGACCTTATACAGTAGAACATGACAAAAACGCATTGTATTTTAGTGGGGTCAGCCGCGCCTACGGATGCGACGCGGCAAAACTATCCATTGTGTCACGCCCATGCTTGTCGTATGATCCCGCAACCTTCACAAAGCCATACACCCCACTCACCCTACTCGCATAACGGCTTTGTGGAAGAAAGCCAGTTAGGATGCCCTTATAGGCCATTTAGTCTAATCCCCTCCATAACCAGAGTAATGCCGTCCTTACAGGCGCGTTAAGATGCATATGGTATCCCTTAGTAGCCATAAGATTCCCACCTCTTTAGCAGGTAGAGCCAAATATTGTAGCCAGGTAGCGATGCCCTCCTTTCTTTTAGCCAGGAGGTGCCAGCCTCCGCTTTGTTAGCAGGTAGTGCCCCCTTTGCTGTTATTCACATGTAGTGCCCCATGGCCCATTTGTTTGCCCTGTAGTGCCCTTTGTTTAGCCAGGTAGTGCCCCGCCTTGTGCTCTGCCATAGTCTTGCCGGCCCTCTTTTGCGCCAAGGTATGTTGCCCCATATGGTTATTCCAGTGTAGTGCCCCCATTGTTTGGCAGGTAGTGCCCCCTCTGGTGCCAGGTTAGTGCCCCCCTCTGTTTTTGCCAGTAGTGCTCCCATTGTTGCATGTAGTCCAGCCCATTGTGTTGCCATTTTAGTGCCATTAAGCCCGATGCTTGTTGTATGTCCCAGTTAGTCGCTCCCATTGTTTGCGCGGAGGTGATGCCACCCATTGTTTGCCAGTAGTGCCCCAATTGTTTAGCCAGGTATGCCATGCCCATTAGTTAGCCAGTGTGATGCCCCATTGTTTGCCAGGTAGTGCCACACCCATTGTTGCCTAGGTAATTGCCCCATCTGTTAGCCATGAGTTCCCGCCACGACTCCCATGTTTGAGCCAGGTAGTTGCCCTCTCATCAGTTATCCAGGTAGAGCCCCCCTAAAGCTAATAAAACTATAAATACATAAAATCCACGCACCTCACCAGGCTCCCTCAGCGCTGCCAACTCCTGCCCGATCTCCTCAGGCGGACGCAGGGGGGAAGTTGAGAGCAATGCCGCGCATCCTCTTTCCGCTGCAGCCTCGCGCGCAGTGGACACTAATTCCCCTGCGCCGCTGACCCTGTATGTGCGGCGCGCACAGACGCCCGGCAGTACAGGGAGGAGGCAGGCGCAGAGGGAGCGGATCCTCCTTGCCTGCCTCCCCAAGCACAGTGAGACCTGCGTGGCGGGTAGCTGTAATTCGTTCCAGAATACGCTGCGAGATCCGCTTCACGACTCGCTCTGTTAGGAGCGGCGTGGGCGGCCCACGAGCGGCGCAATTAGTTAGCGCGCCAGCGCTACTCTGCGCCATGCGGTAATTCTAAAGGAACTACCGCGCCTGCCTGCATTGTCTGGCGGAGGAATGCCAACGTCCCCCGGGAGGGGGTGGGTGGGGGGACCCCAAATACGGGACCCCTCCCTCCAAAAAACAGGAGAAGTTGGAATGTAATGAGTGCACCCCGCGATGAGCGAGTGTCGTGCGGAAACACAATCTTTACAGTAGAAGACGCGAGCGAGCTCACTCCCCACCCCACTACGCGTGCACACCCCCTCCCCCCAGCATACTATCACTCCACTCTCAGCTCTAACTACATCGGGACAATCACACCTCACCCCACTCACGTCACCTCAGCAAACAGCCACACACGGCTCGGTTTTTATCAGCGCTTATCAACACTACTAGTCTTCATCTCGTCTTCTGAGGTAAGTGACTGTGTTGTAGCTGAGAAGTTTCACTATTTTATTGATCCTGTTTTAAAACCTACAAAAATATTTCTTGAAAATAAGAAACCGAGTCACATTCGAGCATTGTGGATGTGTGAGAGAATGGTGCAGGGACAGGAAGCGTCGGGCAGTGCAATGGTATTTGTGGGGGTTTTGTAGTTGAACAGGAGCAATGCATGTGATGGGGAGTTAGTCAGTTTATACAGGAGAGCTGATGCATTGTGGGAGAGTTGGAGTTGTACACAAGAAAGCAAGTGGCATTGTGGGTTGTAGAGTTTGTAAGGAAGCAATGGCATTGTGGAGGGTATTGGAGTCTTGTAGCAAAGGAGAGTCCTGTCCTCCCCCAGCAGGCAATGTCCTGTGCAGGAGCAGTGCATATGGTGGCGTGGTTTTTAGCCATGGTCCTCGCCCCAGCCAGATCAGTTCACTCGTACAGGATGGCAGTTCATTGTGGGGGTTTGATAGTCCGTCTCCCCCCTACAGCTAGGCAGCAGTGTCCCCGCCAAGGACGCATTGCATTGGAGGGGTTGTAGTCCTGTCCTCCCCCAGCAGCAGTGTCGCTGATACAGGGAAGCATCTGTAAACAATAAAACATTGTGTGTGGTATTAGTCCTGTCCTCCCCCAGCAGGCAGTGTCCTGTACAGGGAGCAGTGCATTGTGGGGGTTGTAGTCCACCTTCCCCACCCCCAGACATGCGGAAGTGTCCTGGTCAACAGGGAGCATACCATTTGGAGGTTGTATCCTCTCCTCCTCCCCCAGAAAGATCAGTGTTCCCTGTTGCAGGAGGCCAGTGCATTGTGAGGGGATTGGGAATCCCCTGTCCCCCCCCCCCCAGCAGGCAGTGTCCTGTACAGGGAGCAGTGAGCTGGAGGTGAAGCAGCCGGTTGAGGCACAGTGATGATTTATATTTTCTCGCAGAGCATTGCGACTCTTCTTGCTATTTTTATATATCCTCTTCCTCTTGGGGCGTCTCCTGGTTTGATGATCGATAGTCTATGGAGAGGGGGTGAGCGATGTAGGCGTGCGAGCGGGGACGATCAACATCCACTTCCCCCAACCACAAAAAATGGAGGGTGGCGGGGGTGCTTTGACTCATTTGACACCTTCCTATAGAGCTGCCAATGGTTACACAAAGCCCCGCGTCCCATGACATAGGTCACATTAATCTCCCTTGTTTGGTTGCAAATTACGATGGGCTCAGGAGTCTGGGCCATCTAGCTCGGTGTCCGCCGTGACAACACCTGTAATGCCAGATGGCTGGAAGGAGTGCGACCTCCATGCTTACAGCCCTTGAGTCATTCTGCATCTATATCAGTTTTCAGTAGCAGGGTCTGTGGGGCAACACACTCTCTACATCACAGGCCCATTGGTTCTTACCCCCATCTGACACAGCCAGCCCTGCTGTCGCTCTTCCCTTTGGCGCCTCCAGTCACCCATGTCTCCCCACAGCTAACGGTGCAGAGAGGTGTCTGCTGTCGGGGGGTGGGGGCCTGAGGGGGGGGGATTCTGAGGCATGGTGGGCCGTATGGGATTCCCCATGCCACGCGGAACAACGCAAAAGGGGGGGGATCAATAGTCCCTCCTTTGAGAGCTGCCACTTTTGGTGCCACATCTACGCCCCCTCCTAACCACGTGCCATTGTTATACCTTTCCTCTGACAGCAATTGTATGCTTTCCTATTGACACATCCCACTCAACTGTTAGCAAACTCCTATCACTCAAACTCCTATCCCTCTCCTCCTCCTTTGGCCTCTTGTAATGATCTATAAAGCTGCTCACAAAGTAGGACACACACGACCTGTGGAGCAGCTCTAAAAGAGTTGGCCCCCAAAGCCCGGACCTCTGTAGCGGCTCCGAGGCGTGTCCCCTGGCTCAGTACCCACATTTTTACCGTGTCTCTGGCTAGGTATTAACCTCACTAAACGGTCTCCTCCCGCTGCTTATACTTGACCACACTCTGCATATCTTCTCCACCCTCTCCCCTCACCTGTCCTGAACCCCCGTAGGAACCCTCGTCTTTCCATTCTCGAGCACTTTCCGGATATGCGGTGGGGGGAAGGGGGGGGGGGACAGCCGTTCGGGGGGAATTTATAACCCGCGTCCCGAGGACGGGGGCGGTGGGGGTTGGGGGGGCTTGGGCTAGTATTTATAGAATCAGTAGAGGGGTGTAGACAAGCTGCTCGGGTGTGGGGGGGGGGGGGGGGGGGGGGGGGGGGGGGGGGGGGGGATATAACACTGAGATGCCAAACAGGCGATGACTTTAAACCGCCTTCCCGACGATGGAGTTCTTATAAAAATATGGAGCTTTATTTTTTTCGCTCCTGCCGTTCTGAAAGCCATAATTTTTCTTATTTTTTTTTTTCACTACACAGAGACATTTGAGGGCTTTAATTTTGCGGGACAAGTACTTTCTAATGGTGTTATTCCTACTACCATAGAATATACTATACTAATATACTAAATGTGAAAAAACGTACTTGCACTATATTTGCGGGAGGCTTTGTGCTTTGCCGCGATCCATGACCCTTGCCCAACCAAACAATCTCTGCCCTAAACTCGCTAATAACCCTCCCTCATGTAATCTCCATCCATAAACCTGTCCCCCCATACACTCTTAGACCCTAACTCTCCTAATAACTCCCTCAATATGTAATCTGTCATCCATAACCTCACCCCCTCCCTTTACATCAACTCCCTTATCTCCTTATAACACCCTTCATGTAATCTCCATCCATAACCTGTCCGCCCATACATTCTCTGCCCTAATCCCTAATAACTCCCTCCTGTAATCTCTCCATCCATAACCTTCCACCACCATACATCTCTGCCCTAATCCACTAATAACTCCCTCATGTAATCTCTCACATCCAATAACCTGGTCCCCCTATACATCTCTGATCGCCCTAAACTCCTAATAACGTGCCCTCATGATAATCTCCATCCAATCTAACCTCTCCCCCCATACAAATATCTCAGCCCTTATCTCCTTACACCTCCCTCATGTAATCTCCATCCATAACCTCTCCTTCCCATACATGCTGTATACCCTAATCACCCTGATACCGATCCCTCATGTAATCTTGCATTCACATAACCTGCCCGCCCCCATAACATCGCTTCCCTAAGTCTACCTGAATACCTAACTGCATTAATAGTCCGATAATATCAAATAATCCTCCCCTCCATACATGCGTCTGAGCCCTAATCTCCCTGATACCTCCCACATGTAATCTCACATCTAGTAATCTCCCCCCCATAACATCGTCTGTCCTAATCATCCTGGACACCTTCCCCTCCATGTAATCTCCATCCATAACCTGTCACCCCCCAATATAATCGACATCTCTACCCTAATTCTCCTGATACCTCCACCTGCCTCCATGTAATCTCCATCACATAACCTGCCACCTCCCATTACATCTCTGCCCTAATCTCCTGATATCTCCCCACATGTAATTTTACTATCCATCACATAACCTCCCCCCCATACTATCTCTGGCCCTAATCTTCTATACCCGAATCCCCTCATGTAATCTCCATCCGATAACCCCCCCCATAGCATCTCTGCCCTAAAATCTACTGATACCTCCCCTCATGTAATCTCCATCCATAACCTCCCACCCATAACATCTCTACCCTAATCACCTGATACCTGGTCCCTCAGTGTAAGTCTCATCCATAGACCTCCCCCCCCATACATCTGTACCCTAGATCTCCTGAAACCTCCGCTCATGTAGTATCTCCATATGTAAACCTCCCCGCCCATACATCTCTGCCTCTAATCTTCTGATACCTCTCTCTCACTCTCTCTCTCTCTCTCTCTCTCTATTCATGGTAATCTCCATACCAATAACCTGTCCCCCATACATCTCAAGCCCTAATCTCCTTGATACCTCCCCTTGTAATAATCCATCCATAACCTGTCCCCCATACCATCTCCAGGCCACAAAATCTACCTGAGATCCTCCCTCATGTACTCTCCAACCATAAACGCTGCCCCCCAACCATCACTGCCCTAGAATCCTTATCTGATACCTCCCCTCATTTAATCTCCATCCATAACCTGCCCCCCCATTACATCTCATGCCCTAAATCACTCTGAACCTCACCTCAGTAATCTCCATCCATAACCTGCGCCCCCCATACATCTCTACCCTAATCTCCCTGACACCTAATCCCTTCATAAGTAAATCTCCATCCATCTAACCGACACCCCCATACATCACTACCCAAAACTCCTGCATACTGGCCCCCCATCATTTAATCTCCATCCATAACCTCCCCCCCTACATTCTCTAACCCTAATCATCCTGATACCTCCCTCATGTAATCTCCACCATTAACCTATCTCCCCACAATCTCTACCCTAAACTCCCTGATACCTCACCATGTAATTCTCCATCCATAAGACCTTCCCCCCAATTTGATTTCCGCTTCGAGCTCATCACATCCAGCTAACCACTAATCTCCATAGGATACCCTCCCTCATGTTAAACCCATCCATGCATCCTCCCCCCCATACATCTCTACCGCTAATATTTCCTTTCCTGATACCCTCCCCTCATTTCATGCTCGCATACCATAACCTCGTCCCCCATACATATCCTACCCTAATCTTCCTGATACACATACCCTCATGTAATCTCCATCCATAACCTTCCCCCCCCCCATACATCTCTCCCTAATCTCCAGATACCTCCCTCATGTAATCACCTACCATAACCTGTCCCCCCATTCATCTCTACCCTAATCTCTTTGCTCACCAATCCCACTCATGTAATCTCCCTCCATCAACCTGTCCCCCCGAACATTTCCTAATCTACCCTAATCTCCATCTAGAAAATAGGCAGCATGAGAGAAATCCAGCCGACCACATCCGGCCCTCTTGATGCTATGAAGTAGGAAAAATTGAGGTTCCAGCGAGTTATTAAAGGTTTAAATACTTATGACAAGGTCTCCAAACATATCATACGTCATCCGAGCCACTGCGCTTATCGAGCAGGCCGAATTTAGCTCCCTTAGTTCATGGCATCACACGTTACAAATGACAATACCAGTATACGTTAAATTATAAGGAGCCGCGAATCCCTAGTTCCATCTGCACCTGATACTACGTCATATCACGTTGAGATGGCCGTCAAGATAAATACGACTAACATTCAGCATTGTTTACTGATATTAAAAACCTGACAAATGTCGATGTAACGTATTTGGACATGAAAAAAGCTTAATAATTGCGTTATTAGCATCATATCTGCGTTTGTTTAAACCAAGCGGATGTCTCAATACCAAGTTTAGAGATACAAATCCACTCACTACTTCTCGATATGCCAGGCACTTTCTTTCTAAAGTCTCCACTCTTAATACATGAGGCGGTGTACCCGCTGAACTTTCTTCAGTATTGCCCTTGTTTTTTTTTTCCTTTTGAGTGGATTTACCTTGGACCTGGGAGCTTTCAGTCATTCAATCCGGGGGCGATGCTACTCATGCAAAGCAAAACCAGGTCTGGGATCCGACCAAACTTTTCTTGTTATGATTTTCTAAATCTCACCAGATACCTCCCTTCATGTAATCATCCATCCATAATTAGTAATCTCCCCCCCAATAGCATCTCGTACATAATCTCCTGACTACCCCCCTCATGGTAACTCCCATCCATAACCTGTCCCCCCCATAACATCTCTAGTCATCTCTAATCAGCCTCGATACCAAATCCCCAAATAGGTAATCACTCTAGTCCATCTAAACCTCCCCCATACATCTTCTACCCAAATCTCCAGATACCTCCCTCCTAGTAACCTGCCATCCATAACCATGTCCCCCCATACAACTCCTGCACTACTCATTCCTGATACCCTCCCCTCATGTAATCCCATTACCATAACAATACCCCCCATACAATCTCTACCCTAATTCCCTGAGTAACCATCCCGCTCAGTTGTATCAATCTCCATCCATAGACGCTCCCCCCCCAACCCCCACCATACATCTCATCTACCCCTAAATCTCCAGATACCTCTCCCCTCATAGTAATCCTCCATCCCTAACCACCCCCCAGTACATCTCTACCCTAATCTCCTGATACCTCCCTCATGTAATCTCTCCATCCATAAGACCTCCCCACCAAACAAACTGCTAACCCCTAGATCGTCCACATATACCTCCTCATGTAATACTCCATCATAACCCCCCCCATACATCTCTGCCCTAATACCCAGCATACCTCACTCATGTAGTAATCTCCATCATAACCCCCCCCCCCATACATCTCCTTCTACCTAATCTCCTGATACATCCCCTCCTAGTAATCTCCATCCATACAACCTGATCCTCCCATACTCAATCTCTACCTCTAACTCCCTGATACTCCCTCATGTAATCTCCAACCAAACTTTCCCTCCAATACATCACCTACCCTAATCTCCTGATGCACGCTCCCATCATTTAATCTCCCCTTCCATAAACCTTTCCCCCCACTACATCTCACCACTAATCTCTTTGATACCACTCACCTCATTAATTCCCATTCGCATAACACTAACCCCATCCATCTCATGCCCTAATCATACTCCGTGATACTTCCACAATGTGAATCTCCAATTCCATAACCTGGTCCCCACCATACATCTCTACCACCCCCTCAACTTTCTCCTGATACACCCATCCCTCATGAAAATCTCCATACCCAAATCCTGTCCTCACCATAACAACATCTCTACCCTACATATCTCCTGATACGCTGCTCCCACATTGTACACTCCATCCATAACCTGTCCCTCCATACATCTTGCAACCCCTCACATCATCCGTCTGATACACCTCGCCTCCATGTAATCTCCATCCATAACCTTCCCTCCCATACATCTCTACCCTAATCTCTTGATACATGACTCCTCAATGTAAATCATCCATCCATAACCTGTCCCCCTCACACATCTCTACACCCGATCTCCGATACTTCCACATCATGTAATCTCCCAGAACCATAACCGTCCTCAGCTACGATATTATCTACCAAATCTCTTTATAACCCATATTCATCCTCTTGTATCTCCAACCATAACCTGTCCACCCCATACAAAACATCTCTACCCATATCTCCTGATACCTCCCTCATGTAATCTCCATCCATAAGCCTGATCCACACGCCATACAATCTCTAAACCCTAGATCCTCCAGATACTATTTCTCCAGCTTCCTGCACAGGACCTTCGTCTTGTCAAGCCCGTACTCAGCTCCTTACACAACCATCTCCAAGATTTCTCCCATGCTTCGCTCATACTTTAGAATTTATTACCACCCTCCACAAATCAGCCCTGCTCTTGCCACACTACACATAATTTTCAGAAGTGCATATAGAATCCATTTTCGTCTTCAGATTTCATTCAATTTATAGTATTCAGAGGGGGATTGGCTCTATTCTCTTGAGCCAATCTGTGTGGGGCTGGTATAGTTTCCATCTAGATTCCGTGTCAAGAAGTAACAAAGTAGTCCTTCTATACTGTATATTTTCAAGTGTTCTGATTGGCCATTGTTATGTTGTATACCCCTGGTACCTATTGGATGCTGTTTATAATGCTGATTTCATATGCTTGTGGTACTTGTTTTTCTGTTTTTGTTCTTTTTGTTTAATGGAAAATGCTAATAAAAATCTAAATGAGAAAAAAAAAAGCAGTCCTTCTTAATTTCTGATTAGTGGGACAATAGGCTTCATGTAAAATGTTCTCCCAAGTCCAATCCTCCTCCTTTGTCCTCAGGTTTCTTAGGTTCGGGTCTCTCACAAGTAAAGTGAAAGACCATGGTCCTTATGATGAGTGACCCAGCAAGGATGGCGGAAGAAAGAATCTACATGACTGCCAGGATATTAGACCTCGCCCTAGAGATAATCCACGTGATCACCGGAGAGGTTAGCGTCTCGCATGACATCACTCCTATCTCTATTAATAAGACAGGACATGACTGGAAGGTGAAGGCTCCTTAGAATCTATGTAGTGATCGGGGTCTCCCCATACACAGGATTACACAGTAGTGAAGAAGTCGTCTGGTGAGTGTGTGGCCCCCCGTGTGTCAGGAGGACGGAGCAGCACCCAGAGCCCCGAGCCTCCACCTCATTCACTGATACAGAAGATCCTAGAGCTGACCACCAGGATGACTGAGCTGCTGACTGGAGAGGTGAGCGCTGCTGGGAATGCTGGGACACCCCAAGGGATGAAGTGTCTGGAGGAGAATTGTATCATTGTCTGTGTCAGGTTCCTATAAGGTGTCAGGATGTCGCCGTCTATTTCTCCATGGAGGAGTGGGAGTATTTAGAGGGACACAAGGATCTATACAAGGACGTCATGATGGAGGATCAGCCGCCCCTCACATCACCGGGTAAGAGGAGACCTCCCTGATTATAGAGGAGACCAGGTGTGAGGGTCACCTAGATCCCCATCATCTGATCATCACATAGAAACAATAGATTCAGTCCCTGTGTTTATGTCCTATAGATGGATCCAGTAGGAGAAATCCAGAAGAGAGATGTCCCGTCCTCTATATTCCCAGCACATTAAAGAGGAAAAGCAAGATATCCCGCTGGATTATAAGGTTTGTATAGATGAGATTCCTGGAAATCCTCTATAGAGTGATGTGATGAAGCTTCTCCTAATCTCTTCCAGCAGCAGTGGACTATATGCTGCATCTGATCTTGTTATCTGGTCGAACAGGCACCACTCAGGTGAATCCTTATCCTTGAAGACCAAAGTGATTCATCGCCTCTAGAAGTTTTTGACCTTTGCCTGGGTATATAATAATCTGAAGCGTCTTTTTTTCTCAGGTGGTATATGTGCAGGAAAGTTATGAAGAAACAAATGGACTCAAACAAACCCGATCGGAGTCAATGAATGGTGAGAGCCTACGGTTGTTTTTCATATAAGGCTCAAGTAACATTGTTTGAGAAGTCTTTTAATTCCAGGGTCCTATATGAAATAGGGAGTTAAGAACATAAGGTAGGAGAAAAACAAACATGAACTAAATTAATGACTGATATTGAGAGAGGACAATCTACGGAGAAGACAGGAGACAGAATGTGAAGGTAGAAGTTGCCCATGTGGTAATGTAAGTACAGAAGGGTCGTGCTGGGGTGGAGGCTCCTAAAGAGACGGGTCTTCATGTTGCTTTTGAAGATTTCATAGGTTGGAAATTGTCTAATGTGTTGAGGAAGTGAGTTCAAGAGTATGGGGCGTGCAAAGGAAAAATCAGGAGATTGGTGTAGAGATGGCGGGTTATAGATTGGAGATAACATGAGGGGAGGTATAAGGGGAGAGGTTATGGACTTTGCCATTTTTAATATTTTGAGTTTGCTCAGAAATGGGTCATCAGTGGAGGGAATGCAGAGAGAAGACATAGGTAAGGAATAAGTGGAGAGGTAGATTAAAGGGGTTGTCTCACTACAAGGATTGTTTTTTTATGTTAAAGATCTTGCAAAAAAAAAAGCCACTTTGCAATATATGTCAATTAAAAGTGTCCTACCTATTCCTAGATATCCCCTCTTGTATGGGCTGCATCAGCTCCTCAGGTCACCATAGCTACAGACCTGTTTGATCTCTCCTGATAGGCTGCCAGCACTGGTTGCTATAGCTACAGACCTGGCTTCTACTGCAGCCTAGTGGAAGCCAGTAAACACGCCCCTGAATTCAAAATGAAACCAAGAAAACAGGACTGAGGTGAGATGAATCAATGTAGTGAGACAACCCCTTTAACAGAGCAGGAGAGTTGGGGTTTCATGCGAAGATCCCAAGACCTTTAGATGTAAGTCACTGCATTAGCGTTCCACCTCTGGGACCCACACCTATCTCAAGAACGGGCCTCCCATTTCGTCCAGTCCTCGTTTGTAGCAGAGCTGCACAGAACGGAGAGGTGTCCACACAGAAACAGCAGTCTCTCCCTCTGACATGAATAGAGGGAGACCTATATGTGTGGCCACCTCTCTGTTTCTTGCAGCTGTGGCACAGAGAAGGACAATGGATGAGGGGTCCTGTTTTCAAGATAGATGTTGCTCTCAGAGGTGGGATTCACACCTACCAGACATGTCTGAGTTGGGAAAACCATGTCTTATGAGGACAACCCCTGTCCATCTTCCCGATTATCAATATCATGGATGGGAGTGCCCCACCTGAGCACCTCTATACCAGCTAAAATGGAAAGATGATTTTAAAGTTCTGCTTCCAGTTTGGTGGACTCAAGTCAGTCGTGTATAACATTTATCTGAATGGTTGCCATGTATGGCTATGACAAACCACTCGTGATGACTTGTTGACTGTATTTTTGTCTTGAACATTGTATAAAAGTTTCTCATTATTAATTCGTTTGTGTTGGGAAATGTTCTTTTTTCCAGGCCAAGACTTGAGAGGAGATGCCCCTGGACTTCTCCCATCTTCTTATTATGAAGTGGATAATCAATCACAGACTGGTGAAAACGGAACTAGTGATGCACGGGATGAGATATTTGCATCTTTTGAATATGAGAAATATTTTAAAACCACATCTTGTCTTTCTCAGGACACGATATTTTACAGCGGTGAAAGACCATTTTCATGTTCAGAATGTGGCAAAAGTTTTGCTAAGAATAAGAATCTTGTTGCACATCAGAGAATTCACACAGGAGTGAAGCCATTTTCATGTTCCGAATGTGAGAAATGTTTTAGTAGGAAACAGGAGCTGGTTATACATCAGAGGACTCACACAGGAGAGAAACCGTTTGTATGTTCAGAATGCAACAATTGTTTTGCTAGGAAAGCAGATCTTGTTGCACATCAAAGAATTCACACAGGAGAGAAACCATTTTCATGTTCAGAATGTGACAAATGCTTTGCCAGAAAACCAGATCTTATTGTACATCGGAGAACTCACACAGGAGAGAAGCCATATGCATGCTTGATATGTGGGAAAGCTTTCAATCAAAAATCAGAACTTGTTGCACATCAGAGAATTCACACAGGAGAGAAGCCGTTTTCATGCATGGAATGTGGGAAGAGTTTTACTAGGAAAGTGGGTCTCGAGGAACATCAGAGAACTCACTCAGGAGAGAAGCCGTTTCCATGCCTGGAATGTGGAAAATGTTTTAACCGCAATTCAAGTCTTGTAGAACATCGACGAATTCACACACAAGAGGGGGGATATATATGTACTGTATGTGGGAAATGCTTTAACCAGAAAGGAAGTCTTAATAAACACCTAAAAACACACCAGGGAGGAACAGTAATTGTTTAGTAAATGGGAACTATTTTAGCTAGACATCAGAAAGCCCGCACAAGAGAGAAGCAATGATAATGTTCAGAAAGTGTGGCAGGTGTGGTGCTCCATTGTAGGATGACGTAAAGGGGTTCTCCACTTGGACAATTCTTACTTGTTCCCTGACCACTGAGCTGATCATAAAGTGTCTCTACTGTCACCTCAAGTAATAAACTGTTGTCTGCCACAGTAAGTGTTCATTCTCTTTGAAGCACCAACACAGGACTAACTAAGCCTCTGCACATCACTAAGTTGTCTGTGTAATGTAGAACACTTGTGTCTCTGACTTCCTTGCTGTGGGCTCTGATAACGGCAATGAGAATTGCTTGATGGTTCACTGAGAGGTGTAAGTTTTATCAGCAGGACCTGATAAGCGTTTGGAAAGCTGGAAACCTCCCAGTGCAGAAAAAAGATTAACCCATGATCCGTTTATGTATTATTCTTGTCATTGCCCTTCGTTCTAGATCAATAGAGCAATCTTTCTGCTATTCTCTTCTATCCGGAATGAGACTATGTAAAGATAAGTAACAACTATAGTTAACTATTTCTACATAGCAGAGGTGTCCCGTCGGAATTTGTGCCGTTTTAGTATTTTGAAACCGCTGAAAAGCTGGTGGAAAATCAAGCACAGTGGGCCAGATGTATGAAAATTAGATAGGTCTAAATCTCACTTTGTTGTCCATAGCAACCAATAAAAAAAAAAAAAAAATGAGAGGGACGCGCTGACTGGTTGCCCCTTAATAAACTTCACTTTGGTGGATGGCGTAGCGAGGCTTTGCCCACGCTTTGTCCTCTTTGAGCTGTCGCCGGCAATGAAGGGGTGGGGATATGACAACTTGCATCGGAGCCGCTTGTAGGAGTGGCGAGGGGGTTTGTACCCTCAGGTACGTGCTGTTTAATAGCAGGTGCTGTTTATTATCTTCATATTCTTAGGGTATATAAGGTTAGTGCTTATGTGTGGTCTGCGTTATGACTAAGGGCACAGAGCGAACCTTGACCATGGTGTGACTGTCCTGTTACGTTTTTAACGGATTTTCAATAAACATGAATCGTTTTAATTCAACCTTTGCACTCTGCTGGAGCAACTCTTTTTCTGGATAGTGACAAGTACTATGAGGTGTGTCCTCCTTGCAGGGTGCATTCACATGAAAGGTTAGCTGGCTATCTCTCTTTTTTGTTTGCACCAGCACAAAGTGACTGAATAATACCTCAACACCATGACCACATATCACCAATTGGGTACAAATGTAAGCCCTAGTATGCAAATCTCTTTATGGCGGTACTGGAAGGAGCGTATCTATCCACATGCACCACCAAACCCATGATGTACCTCCGTTATATCAATGATATCCTTGTCATCTGGACTGCGGGTGAGGAGGCCCTACTTAAATTCCATAATGACTTCAATAACTTCCACCCCACCATTAACCTTAAACTTACCTATTCAGAGAGCAAAATCCACTTTCTGGACACTACAATACACATCAAAGACCGCCGGCTACTCACATCAGTGTACCACAAACCCACAGACAGCTTCCACCCCGAGCACACAAAACAATCCATTATATACAGCCAGGCTATAGGATACAATCCATTATATACAGCCAGGCTATAGGATACAATCCAATATATACAGCCAGGCTATACGATACAATCGTATTTGCTCCGACAAGACAGACCTGGACAAACACCTCCTGGATCTGAGGATAAAATTTCTCCAATTGGGATACAAACCAAAAGTGACGGACAATCAAATCAGCAAAGCGGCCGCCATCAACAGAGACAGTCTACTTACATACAAAGAGACCCAGAAGGAAGAACGAGTGCTCCTAGTTGTAACCTACAACCCACAGCTGGAGATCCTACGAAAGATTGCCAAGGAACTCCAACCTATGCTACATAGGGACAGACTCAAATACATATTCCCAGTCCCCCCTCTCCTTTCCTTTCGGCAACCACCAAACCTGCGGCGTATTATTGTCCGGAGCGCCCTGTAGGCCCCAACTGTGCACCCAGCAGGTGCACAGAATTAGGGGGATATTTTCCTGCAGGTCTAGCAATGTGGTGTATCTGATCATGTGTGCGCAATGTCCGACCACAGGCCTTTATGTGGGTGAAACAGGGCAAAGACTCAGCCAGCGCATGAACTCCCACAGATTCACCATTAATAACAGCAGAACTGACACTTCTCCAGAGATCACCATTCTATTGAAGATTTGAAGATTATGCTTTTAATGGGACACTTTAAGAGGCAGAGGGAGAGGAAGGAGGGAATTTAAATTAATGCAAAAATTTCAGACTCTGCAAAATGGGCTAAATATCCATGCCAGCTTCATGTCAAACTATGTGTGAACTGTGAGGACCACAAATTACACCTGATGGCTACGAGATAAGAGGCAGAATTACTGACCCCTCTGTTACGCCTCACAAGTTTCCAGATTATTTCTTGACCTGTTGTAAATGACTTGTCTGCTTATATTGCATTTTGTTATTTTTAAGAATTCTAAGATCCTTTGAAGGTCCAGGTCTTTTGTGTATAAAAAAAATCTGTAAATTTTCAGTTCTTGTATAACACCATGTCTGAAGAAGGGAGCTAGTACTCTCGAAAGCTCACCATCAAATATACTCAGCCTGAAAAAGGTATCGCCTGATTTCTTCACTCTTCTACTACTTTTTATGGCTAACACGGTACAACATTATACTACTAGAAAATATCACCACCACATAGTGACAGAATAATACCTTCACACCATGACCACATAGTGACAGAATAATACCTCCACACCGTGACCACAGATCACCACCACATAGTGACTGAATAATACCTACACACCAGTGTCGGACTGGGGGGTCAGGGGCCCACAGGGGAGTTGATCTTGGGGGGCCCACCCTACTGTACATAAAAAATATTACCGGCCTCTCGGACATAAATGCGCCCATTTTATCACATAATACAGTGTGCAAAACAGAACTGTGTTGGGTAGTACACATACCAAGGGGGTAACATATCTGTCTAACACGTCTGTCTGTCTTATCTCACACGTCTGTCTGTCTATCTCACACGTCTGTCTGTCTCACACATTTGTCACAGTCTAACATATCATAGACACATGGCTAAGTATCTCCATCCATTTCACTCTCCTACCGGCCAACATACAATATCCCCCTCCACGTTTCCCTTGGTCACGCACCTTACCACCTTCTAAAATAATCACCAGCAAGAAAATACAAGTGTAACTCCTATCACAGGGTCAGGTGTTCCCTCACTCTTACAATCAGGGACACATGTACACTGCCACTATACACCGCCATATAGAGACCACATAGAGGTCAGACACCAGCTCAGGTATAACCTACAACACCACTATATAGAGACCACATAGAGGTAAGACACCAGCTTAGGTATAACCTATAACACCGCCACATAGAGACCACAGAATGGTCAGACACCAGCTCAGGTATAACCTACAACACCACCATAAAGTGACCACATAGAGGTCAGACACCAGCTCAGGTATAACCTACAACACTGCCATATAGAGACCACATAGAGGTCAGACACCAGCTTCAGAGTATAATCCTACAACTCTGCCATCATAGAGACCACATAGAAGTCAGACACCAGCTCAGGTATAACCTACAACAACGCCATATAGAGACCATATAGAGGTCAGACACCAGCTCAGGTCACATCACAATACAGTGAATACAGCACTGATCCAATATAGAAGTAAAATAACCCCTGAAATCAGGGACTCACCAGAGACGTCATATCTGATGAGTCGTTCTATTAACTTGAGTAGTTCATATTCCCAATTCTTCTTCATCCGTTCCTCACCGACATGATGACTTGTCCCGGCCACAACTCATCCCTGCAGAAATTACACAAATATCTTAGAATCCTCAATTTTCCAGCATCTCTTTTCCTATTCCCACCTCTGTACAAACTTCCCAGGGGTGGGAGAGCGGGTACAAGCCATAAGTTAGAGGTCTAGTATCCTAAGGGGTTGGAGTGTGGGGAGAGGACTAAGTCCCTGGAGATAATGCTACAACTATGGGCTGCTCCCCTCACAATTACATTACCAGGTAGGTAGACAAGACCCTAGGTAGGTTGGCAAATGGGCAAGGCTCCAGGTAACGAGATAGACCCTATTTAGGTAGGTAGACCCTCGCTGGATAAGTTGGTAGGCCAGCCCCAGGTAGGTTGGTGGGTACCTAGCCACGGGTGGGTAGGTAAGTAGCCCCCAGTTAGATAAGCAGGCCCCAGTTAGGCAAGTTGATAGGCTACAGTTAGGTTGGTGGACCCCAGTTAGGTAGACTGTAGGTAGGTGTTGGTGAGTCCCAATTAGTTAGGCTGGAGGTAGGTGGTTTCCCCCAGTTAGGTAAGCTGTAGGTAGTTAGGGTCTTTTTTAAATAGCCTGCAAGCAGTTAGGGACCCCCTTTAGGTAGTATACAGGCAGTTAGGGACCCCCTTTAGGTAGTATACAGGCAGTTAGGGCTTCCCTTGAAGTAGTATACAGGCAGTTGGGGCCCCTTTAGGTAGTATACAAGTAGTTAGCGGCCTCCTTTAGCTAGTGTGCAGGAAGTCACGGTCACCTCTAGTTTGCAGGTAGACATGGCCCCCTTTAGTATTTACGTAGTCAGGGCCCACTTTAGACAGTCAGGGCCCCCTTTAGTTGATCAGGGCCCCCTTGGGTAATCAGGACCCCCTCTAGTTGATCACGGCCCCCTTAGGTAATCAGGGCCCCCTTTAGTTGATCAGGGCTCCCTTAGGTAATCAGGGCTCCCTTAGGTAATCAGGGCCCCCTTTAGTTGATCAGGGCCCCCTTTAGTTGATCAGGGCCCCCTTAGGTGATCAGGGCCCCCTTTAGTTGATCAGGGCCCCCATTCCCTAGTTGATCAGGGCCCCCTTAGGTAATCAGGGCCCCCTTTTAGTTGATCTGGACCCCCTTTAGTTGATCAGGGCCCCCGTATGTAATACGGGCCCCCATTAAGTGATCAGGGCCCCCTTTAGTTGATCAGGGCCCCCTTAGGTAATCAGGGCCCCCTTTAATTGAACAGGGCCCCCTTTAGTTGATCAGGGCCCCCTTAGTGATCAGGGCCCCCTTAGGTAATCAGGGCCCCCTTTAGTTGATCAGGGCCCCCTTAGGTGATCAGGGCCAACTTTAGTTTATCAGGGCCCACTTTAGTTTCTCAGGGCCCCCTTAGGTAATCAGGGCCCCCTTTAGTTGATCAGGGCCCCCTTTAGTTGACCAGGGCCCCCTTTAGTTGACCAGGGCCCCCTTAGGTAATCAGGGCCCCCTTAGGTAATCAGGGCCCCCTTTAGTTGATCTGGACCCCCTTTAGTTGATCAGGGCCCCCTTTAATTGATCAGGGCCCCCTTTAGTTGATCAGGGCCCCCTTAGGTAATCAGGGCCCCCTTTAGTTGATCAGGGCCCCCTTAGTTGATCAGGGCCCCCTTAGGTAATCAGGCCCCCTTTAGTTGATCTGGCCCCCCATTAGTTGATCAGGGCCCCCTTAGGTAATCAGGGCCCCCTTTAATTGATCAGGGCCCCCTTTAGTTGATCAGGGCCCCCTTAGGTAATCAGGGCCCCCTTTAATTGATCAGGGCCCCCTTTAGTTGATCAGGGCCCCCTTTAGTTGATCAGGGCCCCCTTAGGTACTCAGGGCCCCCTTTAGTTGATCAGGGCCCCCTTAGGTGATCAGGGCCAACTTTAGTTTATCAGGGCCCCCTTTAGTTTATCAGGGCCCCCTTAGGTAATCAGGGCCCCCTTTAGTTGATCAGGGCCCCCTTTAGTTGACCAGGGCCCCCTTAGGTAATCAGGGCCCCCTTTAGTTGATCTGGACCCCCTTTAGTTGATCAGGGCCCCCTTTAATTGATCAGGGCCCCCTTAGGTAATCAGGGCCCCCTTTAATTGATCATGGCCCCCTTTAGTTGATCAGGGCCCCCTTAGGTAATCAGGGCCCCCTTTATTTGATCATGGCCCCCTTTAGTTGATAAGGGCCCCCGTAGGTAATCAGGGCCCCCTTTAGTTGATCTGGGCCCCCTTTAGTTGATCAGGGCCCCCTTAGGTAATCATGGCCCCTCTTTATTTGATCAGGGCCCCCTTTAGTTGATCAGGGCCCCCTTAGGTAATCAGGGCCCCCTTTTATTGATCAGGGCCCCCTTTAGTTGATCAGGGCCCCCTTAGGTAATCAGGGCCCCCTTTAGTTGATCAGGGCCCCCTTTAGTTGATCAGGGCCCCCTTAGTTAATCAGGGCCCCCTTTAGTTGATCAGGGCCCCCTTAGGTAATCTGGGCCCCCTTTAGTTGATCAGGACCTCCCTTTTGTGATCTGGGCCCCCTTTAGTTGACCAGGGCCCCCTTAGGTAATCAGGGCCCCCTTAGGTGATCAGGACCCCCTTTAGTTGATCTGGGCCCCCTTTAGTTGATCAGGTCCTTCTTTAGTTGATCAGGGCCCCCTTTAGTTGATCAGGGCCCCCTTAGGTGATCAGGGCCCCCTTAGGTGATCAGGGCCCCCTTTAGTTGATCAGGGCCCCCTTAGGTAATCAGGGCCCCCTTTAGTTGATCAGGGCCCCCTTAGGTAATCAGGGCCCCCTTAGGTAATCTGGGCCCCTTTCAGTTGATCAGGCCCCCCTTTAGGTAATCTGGGCCCCCTTTAGTTGATTAGGACCCCCTTTAGTTGATCAGGGCCCCCTTAGGTAATCAGGGCCCCCTTAGGTAATCTGGGCCCCTTTAGGTAATCTGGGCCCCATTTAGTTGATCAGGGCCCCCTTTAGTTGATCAGGGCCCCCTTAGATAGTTAAAAAAAAACAAAAAAAAAAACATTCACTTACCTGGCTCCTGCCGCTCCCGGCCGCTCCGATCTCCCCGCCGGCCTCTAATGTCGCACTGCATAGGCGGCGCGGTGAAGTGACGTCACCGCGCCGCCTACGTCACCGGTAGGGGCCGGCGCCCGGCAGGCTGAAGGCCGAGCGTCTGCCGCCTGCCAGGGAGATCAGCGGCGCGCAGCGCTAGTGGCGCAGTGCTCTGCTGACCCCGCGCAGCCCCGGGAGCCGGGGACATTAGTCCCCAACTCCCGGGCTGGTCTCTGAGCGCTCGGGACGCAGGTCCAGTCCGAGCCTGCTACACACCATGACCACATAGTGACTGAATAATACCTCCACACCGTGACCACATATCACCACCACATAGTGACTGAATAATACCTCCACAACGTGACCACATAGTGACTGAATAATACCACCACACCATGAACACATATCACCACCATATAGTGACTGAATAATACCTCCACAACGTGACCACATAGTGACTGAATAATACCACCACACCATGAACACATATCACCACCATATAGTGACTGAATAATACCGCCACACCATGACTGAATAATACCGCCACACCATGACCACATATCACCACTGTATAGATACTAATACCGCCACATCATTAATGACATTAAACCATTACACTTTGCACACATATAAGTGATTACAGTTCAGTTGCATTTAGTGACTCACAGGTGACGTTTCTCCGATGAGTTGTTCACGTTACCTTTTTTTCTTCATCCATTCCATATCTTCACGCTGACTTCTCTCTTCCCAGGGATGGAAGAGAGGTTTCAGGCTACAGCTTAGAGGCCCAGTCTCCGAGGAGGAACAGAGGACTAACTCCCTGAAGATTGTACTATAGCTCTGGCCTGTATCCCTCAGAATCAGATTGTGTGGTCTGATCTCCTTCCCCTGAATCTGGAAGATCAGCCTCCGACATGATGCATAATCTCTAGGTGGTGCAGGGGAATGAGTTCTGTACTGTCATGCTTTTCGTAGTATTTCTGTGTTTTCTACAGATGGATTTATCGAACCAGCGTTTGATCTATTTCTTTAATAAAATGGTCGAGGAGGCCAGTGTCGGGAAAGTTTATTTACATACAGTTTTTTTTTGTGCTGTGTCCGTGTGTTTTTTTTACCAGTTTTTTCCAGTGAAATTGATTCTTGAGGCCCACCAGTGGAGATGATTCTTGGGGCCACCAGTGGAGTTCATTCTTGGGGCCACCAGTGGATTTGATTCATGGGGCCCACCAGTGAAGTTGATTCTTGGGGCCACCAGTGGAGTTCATTCTTGGGCCCACCAGTGGAGTTGATTCTTGGGGCCCACCAGTGAAGTTGATTCTTGTGGCCCACCAGTGGAGTTGATTCTTGGGGCCACCAGTGAAGTTGATTCTTGGGGCCCACCAGTGGAGTTGATTCTTGGGGCCCACCAGTGAAGTTGATTCTTGGGGCCCACCAGTAGAGTTGATTCTTGGGGCCACCAGTGAAGGTGATTCTTGGGGCCACCAGTAAAGTTGATTCTTGGGGCCCACCAGTGGAGTTGATTCTTGGGGCCACCAGTGAAGTTGATTCTTGGGGTCACCAGTGGAGTTGATTCTTGGGGCCACCAGTGGAGTTGTATCTGAGGGCCTACCAGTGGATTTGATTCTTGGGCCCACCCTCCAACTTCTGTACATAACTTTTGCATGCTGGCTCTTGCTTTTTGTCTTTTTCTCTACCTTTCTACCTGAAAAGCAGCTCCAGACTGCCATGCTCAGGGGCCCACTATGAGTTTCCCCTGCTCCCCTGTGGGCCATTCCAGGCCTGATATGGATAATGATATGTAGATTTATGCAGAACACTACATAACCCAGGTCTCTTTTCACTCCTGGTCATAGGACAGTTATACCTGTTAGCTGAGGATAGGGCCCAGACCCTTATTTCCTGGGGGCTGGGTTGTATGTTATAATGGATAGATGCTGCAATTCTCTGTTCTATCCTGACTATTTCATCCTGTATATTATGCTCAGTTACTCATAGAAGAGGATATAGCGGTTTGGAGTATACTGTCAGATACGTAGCTGTGGCTTTGGCTGGCACTTGTCGTTTTCCATCATAGTTCATCTTCCTTCCGTGGTCGGTTTTTCATCTTCTCCATCTCTTCGTAATGGTATAACCCAAATGCCGACGTCCTGTGTGTAAAGAGAGCTGCAGACACTTGGTGGGGCAAGTAATTATTTTCTTTTAGCAGAGAAGCACAACCAGCTTAGCTGGTACAGTAGACTTGATGGTTTCTCTCTTAAGTTGTAGGTGGATATTTTGCAAAACAAGTGAACACTGGAATAGTTTCAGATCCACAGATAGACTCTTTGCTGGGGCCACAACACAAATCCTCTAGGACAGTGTTCCCCAACTCCAGTCCTCAAGGCACACCAACAGGTCATGTTTTCAGGATCTCCCACAGAATGCACTGGGAAACACTAATATACTTCACCTGTGCAATGCTAAGGAAAGCCAGAAAACATGACCTGTTGGTGTGCCTTGAGGACTAGGGTTGGGAACCTCTGCTCTAGGACAGGGCTCCCCAACTCCAGTCCTCAAGACCCACCACCAGGTCATGTTTTCAGGATCTCCCACAGAATGCACGGACAATAATTAAATCACCTGTGCAATGCTAAGAAAACATGACCTATTGGTGGGCCTTGAGGACTGGAGTTGAGGACCCCTGCTCTAGGAGGTTGGGATACACTCAGGCTGAGTTCACACGGCATAATTACGGGGCGTAATTAGGAGGAGGCGTAATCCATTGTTCTCTGAGAACTGTGGATTACCGTAATTATTGGGACGTATTTCGCCATGTATTGAGCGCAGTACGCGTCGAAATACGCGTTGAAATACGTCCCAATTTTAGCCGTGTGAACTTAGCCTCACAGATCTCACCCAATTCCTCTGCGCCACTAAGCTGGTAACGGAGTCTACCTCGAACCACAGCATGTCCAGCTAGATGTTGTTCATGATGTTGCACCACCAGTATGCTAATACACTGACACCTCCAAGGTTTCTTGTGATCACCAGGCTACTAACATTCTTCAGAATTACCTCCTGAACAGCCATAGTGGCATCGGTACAGTGCACCACATGTTCCAATATAAGAACACCCCAGTTTGAGTGCGGAGTCTATATTAGGACAACTAATCTTTAGGTCAACTTTAAAGAGAACACTCGAAATACTTACATAGTTACAAAGTAATAAAGAAGGAGAGAGGACCCTACAAGACGGGGAATCAGGAGATTAGGGCAGAGACATATGGGAGGTAGGTTATGGATGGAGATTACATGAGGGAGGTATTAGGAGATTAGGGCAGAGATGTATGGGGGGGAAAGGTTATGGATGGAGATTACATGAGGGGAGGTATCAGGAGATTAGGGCAGAGATGTATGGGGGCAGGTTATGGATGGAGGTTACATGAGGGGAGGTATCAGGAGATTAGGGCAGAGATGTATGGGATCCCAAGAAACAACTCCACTGTTTGGCGCTAAGAATCAACTCCACTGGTGTCCCCCTAAAAAACAACTTCAATGGTTGGCCTTAAGAATCAACTCCACTGACGGGCAAAAAGATTTAACTTCACTGGTGGACCCAAAGAATCAACTCTACTGGTGAGACCCAAGAATTAATTCCACTGCTGGGCCCCAAAAATAAACTTCACTGGTAGAGCTCACAAATCAACTCCACCGATGGGACCCCAAAAATCAACTGCACTTGTGGGCCCCAAGAATCATCTCCACTGGTGAGCTCCAAGAACCACCTCCATGGTGGGCCCCAAGAATTGACTCTACTGTTGGCCTCTAAGAATCAAATGCACTGGTGGTCTCAAAAAATCAACTCCACTGGTGAGCTTCAAGAGCCATCTCTACTGGTGGACCCCAAGAATCATCTCCACTGGTGGGCCCCAAGAATCAACTCCACTGAGGGCCCCAAAAATCAACTCCACTGTTGGACACCAAGAATCAACTCCACTGGTGGACACCAAGAATCAACTCCACTGGTGGACCCCAAGAATCAGCTCCACTGGTGGCCCAAGAATCATCTCCACTGGTGGTCCCAAGAGTCATCTCCACTGGTGGCTCCAGGAATCATCTCCACTGTTGGACTGCAGGCAACCCAGTCCGACACTGCTGCTCAGGGATTTATTAAACCAGGTTTGGACATTCAACCATCCAGATTAGCTGTATGAAATTAATATCAAAGGATGAGGGCTGCAGTGAGAGTCATCATCCATCCGGCCAGCAGCATGTGGCTGCCACTTCCTGTCTGGAGGGTGAAGAATATGTGATATCTGGACATAATACATTATACACTGGGACCTCTCTGCAAACATCATGGATTATATCATCCTCCTGCTCGGAGTTATCACAGGTACAGGAGCCCGGGGGATAACTGGGGTGAAAGCTGTTTGGTGGCTGGTACATGAGTAGACGTATAGAGCAGGACCTATAGACCCTGTAAGTGCACCACATTTCTATTATCATTAGTTCTCTATCGTCACTAATTTTTCATTATTATTATTATTTATTTTTAAGTACCATTACTGCTCAGGTGCTATAACCAACAAACTAATTTAGAAGGAGAGAGGACCCTACATGAAGGGGGAACAAGGAGATTAGGGTAGAGATGTATGAGGGGGACAGGTTATGGATGGAGATTACATGAGGGAGGTATCAGGAGATTAGGGTAGAGATTACATGAGGGGAGGTATCAGGAGATTAGGGTAGAGATGTATGGGGGGACAGGTTATGGATGGAGATTACATGAGGGGAGGTATCAGGAGATTAGGGTAGAGATTTATGGGGGGAGGTTATGGATGGAGATTACATGAGGGAGGTATCAGGAGATTAGGGTAGAGATGTATGGGGGGTACAGGTTATGGATGGAGATTACATGAGGGGAGGTATCAGGAGATTAGGGCAGAGATGTATGGGGGAGGGGAGGTTATGGATGGAGATTACATGAGGGGAGGTATCAGGAGATTAGGGCAGAGATGTATAGGGGAAAGGTTATGGATAGAGATTACATGAGGGCGGAATCAGGAGATTAGTGCAGAGATGTATGGGGGGGACAGGTTAAGGATGGAGATTACATGAGGGAGGTATCAGGAGATTAGGGTAGAGATGTATGGGGGACAGGTTATGGATGGAGATTACATGAGGGAGGTATCAGGAGATTAGGGCAGAGATGTATGGGGGGGGGGCAGGTTATGGATGGAGATTACATGAGGGAGGTATAATGAGATTAGGGTAGAGATGTATGGGGGACAGGTTATGGATGGAGATTTCATGAGGGAGGTATCAGGGGATTAGGGGAGAGGTGTATGGGTGGGCAGTTAAAGGATGGAGATTACATGAGGGGGGTATCAGGGGATTAGGGCAGAGATGTATGGGGGGGACAGGTTATGGATGGAGATTCCATGAGGGAGGTATCAGGAGATTAGGGTAGAGATGTATGGGGGGACAGGTTATGGATGGAGATTACATGAGGAAGGTATCAGGAGATTAGGGTAGAGATTTATGGGGGGACAGGTGCTGTATGGAGATTACATGAGGGGAGGTATCAGGAGTTTAGGGCAGAGATGTATGGGGGGGGAGGTTATTGATGGAGATTACATTAGGGGAGGTATCAGGAGACTAGGGTAGAGATGTATGGGGGGAGGTTATGGATGGGGATTACATGAGGGAAGGTATCAGGAGACTAGGGTAGAGATGTATGGGGGGGAGGTTATGGATGGAGATTACATGAGGGAGGTATCAGGAGATTAGGCTAGAGAAGTTTTGGGGACAGGTTATGGGTGGAGATTACATGAGGGAGGTATCAGGAGATTAGGGCAGAGATGTATGGGGGGGACAGGTTATGGATGGATATTATATGAGGGAGGTATCAGGAGTAGGGTAGAGATGTATGGGGGCAGGTTATGGATGGAGATTACATGAGGCGGTATCAGGAGATTAGGGTAGAGATGGATGGGGGGGGACAGGTTATGGATGGAGATTACATGAGGGAGGTATCAGCAGATTAGGGTAGAGATGTATGGGGGGGGAGGTTATGGATGGAGATTACTTTAAAGGGGGGGTATCAGGAGATTAGTGTAGAGATGTATGGGGGGGGACAGGTTTGTAGGAGATTACATGAGGGGAGGTATCAGGAGATTACTCCACTTTCTCTATACCTACAAATGCAAACTTCTGCATATTTACTTCGCGTTTTTCTAAAAAATGTTTAACCGCACCAGAGGTTATTTGTCCCCTTTTAATATCATGTATATGTTCCGCTATACGTGTTTTAACTTTCTTATGCTACTACCCACATACAGAATATCGCAGGATTTGCAATGTATGCCATACACAACATGATCTGTATCACAGTTAATGAATCCCTTTATTTGATATTCCTTTTGATCGTGATCATTTCTTTTTATCTTTAAATTTTTTGTTGTGTATTGGCATACATTGCATCTCCTACCTCCGCAGGGAAAAAATCCCTTCTGGGATAACCACATTTTGTTTTGTTTTTTACTGCAGAAATCATTAGACATTACTTCATTACCAATAGTTCTATTTTTCTTCGGTATATATCGTACTCCTTTATCTATTATATTTGCTAGTTGTTCATCCTGCCTTAAGATATTTAAGTTTTTATAAAATATCCTTTTTATATCCTCAAAATTGATGTTATATGGAGTAGAGAAAAAAAATTGTTTCTCTGCATTTATCCTTTCCTTTTTATTTGGATATAAAAGATCTCTTTGTGTTCTATTTTCTATTTTTGTTATAGCTCTTTTTATTTGTTTATCTTTATATCCTCTTTTAGTGAGTCTAGTTTCTACAATTTTTTGTTCTTTTTGAAAATCCTTGTGTGTTGTACATGCACTTTATGCTCTTATTAGCTCCCCTAATGGTATAGAGTTCAAAGTATGGTGTGAATGACAGCTATCAGCCCTAAGTGTTGTGTTTCCACTTATAGGCTTTCGGTACAAAGTGGTCATTACCTGTGATTTATCCAAATCACCTTTTAACATGATGTCAAGGAAAGAAATCTTAGTTTTATGATATTGGTAAGTAAACTTCAAATTACATGAATTGGAATTAACATATCGTATGAACCCCGGTATGGACGCCACATCGTGACCCCAAACTATGAGGAGGTCATCGATGTAGCGCCCATACCAGAGCACACAGTGAGAAAATGGATTATCAGCACTGAACATGACATGATGTTCCCACCATGCCATGTACAAATTTGCTATGGATGGCGATGATGTTGCACCCATTGGGACCCCCATCAATTGGATGTAGTAAGTATCATCAAATCTAAAAAAATTATTTTTTACTAGAAATTCTATACTCTCCAAAAGAAATAATTTGAGACCCTCTCCATATTGGCTAAATTTATTCAGATGATACTCTATAGCTGGCAAAATTAGATCCTGAGGAATATTAGAGTATAGGCTTACCACATCTAGTCCCAACCATGTGTAATTTTTTGACCAAGTAAAATTTTGAAATGCTTGCAGTACCGTAGTGCTATCTTTTAAATATCCGGGACAGTACACACTAGTGGTTGCAGATATTTATCTACAAAATTACTCAATCTTTCCAATACGCTGTTATTACTGGAAACTATTGGACCATATTTGGAGGAAATTGATCTTTATGGAGTTTGGGCACTCCATAAAGTATAGGTATTTGAGCATTATCAATATCTAGAAATTTTCTCTGTTTATCATTTAGGGCACCCAACTTCACTCCCTCATCCAATAGTTTTTTCAAGTTTTTTTGTATGCTGGTCATAGGATTTTGCCTTAGTCTTCTATATGTATTAGTATCATCCAAAATTTCCAATATTGATTTTTTGTATAATTTGTCATCCATTACCACCGTTATCCCTCCCTTGTCCGCCTTTCTGATGACAAGGTTTTTGTTTTCCTTAAAGGAGTTGTCTCATTACGAGCTTTCAGCCTGTCAGTGTCCCTGGTAAGTTGAACTGAGGGGCGTGCTTCTTGGTCTGTCTGTTCTGCCCCTCCCCCCCCCCCCACCAGCACACAGGAAGCTACGTAAATTCTATACGGGGGGGGGAGGGGGTTTGCTCTCAGAGTTCACCCTGTGTGTGTCTGCCTAGGTCTGTTGCAGGAGAGGGCTGATCTATGAGTGTGAAGTGGTGTGCTAATAGAGCAGAGGGGATGTTGTGTTTCATATATCCCCTGCTTAGCTTACAAGTCTCCACATCTCCAGCAAAAAACAAGGGCAGTGTTACTATACTCAGGATGTGTCACTAATACAGGAAACATAAAGTATTCACTTTGTTGATCTGTATAGTATTAGTATAGTCACAGTTCCCCAAAGACATATCATGATTATAGTAACAGACAGGGTCACTGCTGTCACATCTATCTTTTGTAGAGAGCAGGGGGGAAGCAGGCACACACAGGGTTAATCCAGGACACAGACGCCAGGGGCCTCCCTCCCCCCTTCCCACTACAGAAGCATTCTGTGTGGGAGGGCTCTCTGCTCTGACTGGCTTCAAAGGTGATGAGTCATTCAGACCTGACAGCCAGTAAGATAAGGATCAACAGGTCAGCTGCTATAGAGATTTGAGAGCTGATGTGAGTAATACTAACAGGGCTAGCTAAAAATCAGTGGGACATTTGTAATGAATAAATATTGCAAAGCTGCTTGTTTTTAAAGATCTTTAAATTAAAACCCAATCATTGTAGCGAGACAACCCCTTTAAGTTCTTTTATAGCTTCCCATTCCTGTTTACTAATGTTGTTTTGATTTTTATTATTTTTTTTCAATAATTGGGGTAAATCTCTTTCCATTGTCATCTGGAAGGCGTCCATGGTGTTAACGCTGGATTTTATGGGGTAAAAATTGGGAAATTAAAATATAATCTAGGGTGATGTTACTCTTATCTATTTTACTATCTTCATTTCCGTTTGTAGTTCCTTTAATGAGAAAAGAGCCTGTTGTTCTCTAAATGATAGCATATCATATTCATTACTGACTCTATCTACATTTTCTTTGGTTTTCACTTTTTTTCCTCCCTAATATATTTATTTTGATCCTCAAAATAATCTTTTTAAAAGTTAAGGATCTTACAAATTTATTTATGTCCAACATAACATCAAATAATTGGAATTTCCTAGTTGGGCCGAAATTGAGTCCTTTTTGTAACACCTTCTGTTGAGCTTCAGTTAGAATATATGGGGTAAGGCATACTACAGTACTTATTCCTTCATCTTGTTTTTTGTTTTCTGTTAAATTCTCCGTGTTTTTCTTTTTGTGCTTTCTGCCTCCCCGTTTTTTGCTTGCTTAGAAGTAGATGTTTCTCTATTATTGTCCTGCATGTTGTTACCTTTATGATTTATTCTTCCTCTCACTGCGTTTCTTTCCATTGAAGTTGCATCTGAATCTGAAGTTCCTGGTTCAGTGTGATCAATGTCCGAGAAACTAACTTCCTTTTTACCACCTCTCTGTCTGCGTGTGAATTTGCTTCTTGATCTTGACTGTCTATATAGGGAGTCTTTTTTCCATGTATATATTTTATTATTTTCGTAATCATTTAAGTCTCTTTGATATTTTTGTTTTTTTGTGTCCATAATTAAACCTTCTATTTTTTGTATATTTAGTTTGATATTATTTTGAAGTTTCTCATAATCCGGATCTTCCTTATATTCAGCCACCTCCACATTCAAATTCTTAATTTGTTCTTGTACCTCCAGTAGTTTATTACTTTCAAACTCTATGATTAGTTTTATTAGATTTGTGGAGCAATCCGTTAGAACTTGGTTCCATTTAATGATGAATTCCTGTGTATATATGAAAGTTGGTACTTTATATATTCTTAAACCTCGTGGTATAATATTTTTTTCCAGGTAGGTACTGAACAAGGGTAAATCTTGGTACCCGAAACGCGTCGGTCATTGCCGAATTTTTATCTTTGCATTGTGAAGTATTTAATAAACTCAAGTTTCTACGTACGCTGGATCCACTTGTTGTATTCATTTGCATGTATTTCATGAATTGCCAAGCCTAGGACTGAAGGCGAGGATCCGTGCTGCATTGTAAAGGAAACTAAGCAGAGGGCTGCCAGGTGATCAGATCTGCAATCAAGGTGAGCCGGTATCCTGTGTTTTTGTTTGTTGTTCAAGTATAGTCAGTCCATTGGAAACCGGAGGAGTATTATATACTACCATTCACCAAACAGCAGTAATAACCTTGCTATTGGCGCCCCGCAAGAGGACAATGATATAATGCAAAGATTATTTTTATCTAATATGCACTAAATATATATGCAAAGCAAAGCATAAAATAAAGAACCGCAATAATAACCTTGCTATAGGTGCCCCGCAAGAGGACATTTGATATAATGCAAAGATTGTGTTCATCTAATATGCACTAAAGACATATGCAAAACAAAGCACAAAACAAAGAACCGCAATATTAACCTTGCTATAGGTGCCCCGCAAGAGGACATTTGATATAATGCAAAGATTTTGTTTACCTAACATGCACTGAAGATATATGCAAAGCAAAGCACAAAACAAAAAAACAAAGAACCGTGGTTATAACTTACGTCCCATTTGAATATGGATAGAGATGAAGTTAGCACAAGTGTTTGGAACAGCAGTAAACACTGTAGAAGACAAGACTAATTTAAAAGAATGTATAAAGAAATTGGAAAAAGTGCTAATCAATGAAACCAAATTGTGGTGGGATCGTAATTCTCTCAGTACCTACCTGGAAAAAAATATTATACCACGAGGTTTAAGAATATATAAAGTACCAGCTTTCGTATATACACAGGAATTCATCATTAAATGGAACCAAGTTCTAACGGATTGCTCCACAAATCTAATAAAACTAATCATAGAGTTTGAAAGTAATAAACTACTGGAGGTACAAGAACAAATTAAGAATTTGAATGTGGAGGTGGCTGAATATAAGGAAGATCCGGATTATGAGAAACTTCAAAATAATATCAAAATAAATATACAAAAAATAGAAGGTTTAATTATGGACACAAAAAACCAAAAATATCAAAGAGACTTAAATGATTACGAAAATAATAAAATATATACATGGAAAAAAGACTCCCTATATAGACAGTCAAGATCAAGAAGCAAATTCACACGCAGACAGAGAGGTGGTAAAAAGGAAGTTAGTTTCTCGGACATTGATCACACTGATCCAGGAACTTCAGATTCAGATGCGACTTCAATGGAAAGAAACGCAGTGAGAGGAAGAATAAATCATAAAGGTAACAACATGCAGGACAATAATAGAGAAACATCTACTTCTAAGCAAGCAAAAAACGGGGAGGCAGAAAGCACAAAAAGAAAAACACGGAGAATTTAACAGAAAACAAAAAACAAGATGAAGGAATAAGTACTGTAGTATGCCTTACCCCATATATTCTAACTGAAGCTCAACAGAAGGTGTTACAAAAAGGACTCAATTTCGGCCCAACTAGGAAATTCCAATTATTTGATGTTATGTTGGACATAAATAAATTTGTAAGATCCTTAACTGTAAAAAGATATTTTGAGGATCAAAAAGCTATATCTAGGTAGGAAACAAGTGAACAGACCAAAGAAAATGTAGATAGAGTCAGTAATGAATATGATATGCTATCATTTAGAGAACAACAGGCTCTTTTCTCATTAAAGGAACTACAAACGGAAAATGAAGATAGTAAAATAGATAAGAGTAACATCACCCTAGATTATAGTAATCCCAATTTTTACCCCATAAAATCCAGAGTTAACACCATGGACGCCTTCCAGATGACAATGGGAAGAGATTTACGCAAATTATTGAAAAAAAAAATAAAAAATCAAAACAACATTAGTAAACAGGAATGGGAAGCTATAACAGAACTTAAGGAAAACAAAAACCTTGTCATCAGAAAGGCGGACAAGGGAGGGATAACGGTGGTAATGGATGACAAATTATACAAAAAAACAATATTGGAAATTTTGGATGATACTAATACATATAGAAGACTAAGGCAAAATCCAATGACCAGCATACAAAAAAACTTGAAAAAACTATTGGATGAGGGAGTGAAGTTGGGTGCCCTAAATGATAAACAGAGAAAATTTCTAGATATTGATAATGCTCAAATACCTATACTTTATGGAGTGCCCAAACTCCATAAAGATCAATTTCCTCCAAGTATGTGTCCAATAGTTTCCAGTAATAACAGCGTATTGGAAAGATTGAGTAATTTTGTAGACAAATATCTGCAACCACTAGTGTGTACTGTCCCGGGATATTTAAAAGATAGCACTACGGTACTGCAAGCATTTCAAAATTTTACTTGGTCCAAAAATTACACATTGTTGGGACTAGATGTGGTAAGCCTATACTCTAATATTCCTCAGGATCTAATTTTGCCAGCTATAGAGTATCATCTGAATAAATTTAGCCAATATGGAGAGGGTCTCAAATTATTTCTTTTGGAGAGTATAGAATTTCTAGTAAAAAATAATTTTTTTAGATTTGATGATACTTACTACATCCAATTGATGGGGGTCCCAATGGGTGCAACATCATCGCCATCCATAGCAAATTTGTACATGGCATGGTGGGAACATCATGTCATGTTCAGTGCTGATAATCCATTTTCTCACTGTGTGCTCTGGTATGGGCGCTACATCGATGACCTCCTCATAGTTTGGGGTCACGATGTGGCGTCCATACCGGGGTTCATACGATATGTTAATTCCAATTCATGTAATTTGAAGTTTACTTACCAATATCATAAAACTAAGATTTCTTTCCTTGACATCATGTTAGAAGGTGATTTGGATAAATCACAGGTAATGACCACTTTGTACCGAAAGCCTATAAGTGGAAACACAACACTTAGGGCTGATAGCTGTCATTCACACCATACTTTGAACTCTATACCATTAGGGGAGCTAATAAGAGCAAAAAGAGCATGTAAAACACACAAGTATTTTCAAAAATAACAAAAAATTGTAGAAACTAGACTCACTGAAAGAGGATATAAAGATAAACAAATAAAAAGAGCTATAAAAAAAAAAAATAGAAAATAGAACACAAAGAGATCTTTTATATCCAAATAAAAAGGAAAGGATAAATGCAGAGAAACAAATTTTTTTCTCTACTCCATATAGCACCAATTTTGAGGATATAAAAAGGATATTTTATAAAAACTTAAATATCTTAAGGCAGGATGAACAACTAGCAAATATAATAGATAAAGGAGTACGATATATACCGAAGAAAAATAGAACTATTGGTAATGAAGTAATGTCTATTGATTTCTGCAGTAAAAAAACAAAACAAAATGTGGTTATCCCCGAAGGGATTATTTCCCTGCGGAGGTAGGAGATGCAATGTATGCCAATACACAACAAAAAATTTAAAGATAAAAAGAAATGATCACGATCAAAAGGAATATCAAATAAAGGGATTCATTAACTGTGATACAGATCATGTTGTGTATGGCATACATTGCAAATCCTGCGATATTCTGTATGTGGGTAGTAGCATAAGAAAGTTAAAAACACGTATAGCGGAACATATACATGATATTAAAAGGGGACAAATAACCTCTGGTGCGGTTAAACATTTTTTAGAAAAACACGAAGGAAATATGCAGAACTTTGCATTTGTAGGTATAGAGACAGTGGAGCAATCTAGAAGAGGAGGAGATTGGACAAAAAAGGTGCGTTTAAGAGCGGCTTTTTGGATCCTAGAATTACAGACAAGAGCACCTGAAGGTATGAACCTCCGTAACGATTTAGCATATATATACCAATAAGTTAGTGCATAAGGATCATTAATACTACTGTAAAGTATCTATTTATACATAGTGGTTAATATATATGTGATTTCCAATAGGCAATGTATGTTTTAAATACGTATTTGCTTCTGAATGAGAGTTTGCAGCACAGCAAAACAGCAGTTGGAAAGGTTTTTAAAACTGAGCATTTTGACGAGTACGAGCTTGCATGTTTTTTTTTAAAATGTGTTTTTTTTTTTAAAAA
>JAODAL010026950.1:0-55819 GCA_025379985.1 Phyllomedusa bahiana
TATAAAAAAAATTCTTCGTAAGACCTACGCCCGGCAGCCCCCTCCTGATGAGCACAGTGAGAGGATTTGTGAGCTCCCGGCGCGTCGGCCCGGACTTTATATAGTGCGGTTGACGGGGGGGCACAGAATCCCGCCGGTTCTCTGATTGGGCTTCATCTCTGCACTTTGTCATGCAGGCTTTTCCCCCTTCTTCCCCAGAGTGCTTTGCCCCATGTAGCGCCATGTGCTCGCAGCCTTTTTAAATCAATCAAAAGCACACTTCATTCACCCGAAGTACCCCAAAGTTCGACTTCGTTCCGAACCGAAGTTTTCCTGAAATTCTAAACGAATTCCACTTCGTTAGAATCGATTCGCCCATCTCTATTCATTACCTTTTTGTTAATTGGTTTTGGGAGTACATTAAATAAACAAAATAGAGGATCTTGAGGAGTGGAGATACCTGACACCCTATAAATTAGCTCACGGACTTGGACCAACGTGTATTTTCTATTGATATCAATAGGAATTGTTTTCTTTCAGTTTTTAATGAGGACTTCTAGGCAGAGTCTGTGTGGAATTCAACTAGAAATCCGCACCGTGTGGACAGAGCCTTTAAGGGGTTGTCTCACTACAACTATTGCTTTTTATGTTAAAGATCTTGAAAAAACAAGTCACTTTGCAATATGTATCCATTAAGAGTGTCCTGTCTATTCTGAGATATCCCTTCTTGTATGGGCTGCATCAGCTGCTCGGGTTGCTATAGCTACAGACCTGTTCTATCTCTCCTGATAGGCTGCCAGCACTGGTTAGTATAGCTACCGACCTGGCTTCTACTGCAGCCTAGTAGAAGCCAGTAAACACACCCCTGAATTCAAAATGAAACCAAGAAAACAGGACTGAGGTAAGATGAATCAATGTAGTGAGACAACCCTCTTAAGGTGCTTATGGAGCATATAGGCTGTGGATTTTCCATAGTAGATTTGTGTCTGAAATTCCACAGTGCATTACAGTGGCAGCAAGAGGACAGAAAAAACACAAGACAAATTGGGTGCAGCTGGATGCAGGACAGAGGCTTGTATCCAGGTTATCGGAAATTGTTGTAGGCCACGCGTTTCAGCACAGAACACATGCCTTCCTCAGGCCATGTATAGAGGTTTCTGCATTTTGGCACACGTTTTTTTTTTCATTTTCCACATAGGTCTACAGCGTATTACAGTAGCAGCCATGTGGATGACATTTTAAAAAAATATCTTACAGATCTGCTTCATAATTATTGCAGCTTTTCTGCATTGACTTAAATAGAGAAGTCAAAATCCCTAATAAATGCTGTGTTGCGGAATTTGCTACAGCAAAATCTGCAAGTGTGGATGTTAAACACAATGGGACAAATTTTTTAATGGGTAAAGTTGGACTAGATAGTCTTACAATTCATCACATTTATTATAAATCTTGCACACATTAGAATGGCCTAGTCTAACTTTACGCCTTTTATAAGTTGGTTTACTTTATGCCACTAACTGTGACCATATGTTTTGACATTATTTGATGCATGATGTCACACTTTAATCCATGATTCCTTTACATAAAAACCACATGCTTTAACAGAGGCCACATCCCTTTTGTCACACAAGGTGCAGATGTTCTTAGAAACTGTTCAAACTAGTAATAAATGTGGTGTTAATCATGTACACTTTGATTTTTGGTGCAAATTGTGCCAGAATTCTGCTGTAACTGTCTTGATAAATGTGCCCCACAACTCCCCCCCCCCCCATTTTCTTAAAGATGTGTTCACACTGGTGTCTTTCATCACTGCGCTATCCTTCCCATTAATTTCTATGGGAGTGTGCTTGGCTATATCCAGTACTCTTATAAAAACGAATAGTGACAATGTCCGTAAATGCCACCCTTCCCTTTCTCTAGCTACCTATGAACCAACCTGCAGCACTGAAAAGCACTAGTGAGAACACCCTTTTAAATTATTCTGCAAGAGAATCCCCAGCAGCAAATCCATAACACAGTATAATCCAAATTCACACAATGATCCGCTGTGGAAAATACTCTGTAGTTCTGGTTTGTGTGAAATCAACTTTACAATTTCTAAAGTAGCATCTTTCTGTTTCCCATTAGCGCCAACATAGGGTGAGTGATGCATTACACAATTCCCATTAAAATCAATAGGCTGTCCGTGTGATGAATGGACATGTCCAGCCCACCACGCGAAGACTCACTGCTTGTAATGAGGTCTGGTCTGGCTAATAGATAAAAATCCTGAATGGGGTTTTCTTACTGAATCAACTCCAAGTTCCTTATTATAGTAATTGACTGTAGAATTTCTAAACCAGACAATGGGCCTCATTTATGAAAACCGTACGTTCACACAGCTGATTTGGGCACGGATTCAGCATTGAATTTGCCTCAGAATTATCACCCAAATCTGACTGCAATCTGCCTTACATTCTTTGTAATGGAAAACCAGCGTCGTCGTTCACACAAGGCTGAAAAAGAATGACATGTCAATTCTGGAGGCGGATTCCGCATTGAATCCTCACCTCATATGCTAACATATGGGAGGCTGATAATCACTGTCAGATCCTTGTCTGAAAACCAAGCTCACAGATTTCAGACAAGCACTGAAATTTTCGCAATTCAAATCAACTACGTGCATGTACCTTAAAGGGGTTGTATCATTTCATTAAATGGCCTTCAGAATAAGGGGACAGTGAAAACAAGCAACTTTGCAATTGGATGTCATTAGCAAAGCTGTTTTGTTTTCACAGTATTCCTTATCTTCTTTTTCTGTAAACAAACTTCTCCAGTGCTGGTCAGATAGTCGGATCCCACCTCCTTGCATTTCATTAGCTGAGGGCTTTAATAATGTACATTCTGTTGCCCCCCCCCCTCCAGACGGCCGTATTCATGGAGCTTGCATTCCTGCCTCCCACTCAGAATTAGGGGCCGACAACAATTTCACTCTATACAGCTAACTGCCTCCTCATTGACACTGCAGCTGTCTCTATAATCAGAAAACAGCAGAATTGTGCCATGGTGCCTTAATGCTCCTGCGTGTAAGGGGCCGACAAAAATTTCACTCTATACAGCCAACTGCTCCTCATTGACACTGCAGATACTGCTACAATCAGAAAACAGCAGAACTGTGCGTCGGTGCCTTATGTAAACATGAAGGGAGACCTGTGCTCTGGATGGATTCAACTGTAGCAAACCTCCAGCTGTGAGAGATCACTGCTGAGTTCATAGAAGACTGTTTAGACTGAATGCAGGCCTGTGGTATGTAAACAGCTCTTACAAAATATGACTGCATAGGGAAAGGACAATAATATGTGGAGTGGGGAACACACGGGAGCCAGCATGAACAGTGAAGAGGGGATGATGTCATCCCCTTCAGTTAAGAAACGCCAAGCTGGGAGGGGAAGAAACGCCCCTGGATTTCAGGAAGTGAGAGCATCAAGCTTCAAGAGAACAGCACAATTGAAGAAGCAATACATTCCCTTTAAGGGTATGTTAAAACAGTGTTTCTTGGGCTGTTTAACGCGTTTTACGCATTAAAAAACGGCCCAAAACCAGCCTTGGACAAGCTTCAAATCTTCCTTCATTGACTATAATGTAAAGTATTCCTTGTTCACACGAAGCGTATTTCACAAGTGTAATTACAAGCCATTTTTTGGACGCATCTACGGCCTTAAAAATAAGTGACGTGAATTATTTTCGCTCTTAAAATTCCAATAGGAAACAGTGGGGAAAAGATTTTTCAACATACACTTCGAAATCTACATCGAAAAATGCCTCCAATCAGACTTTTTTTTAGGTAGATTTGGAAGCGGATTTTGAAGCGTAAATTTACACTTCAAAAACCGCTGTGTGAACATACGCTAATAGTAAAACTCTGTTACACATAGCAAGCAATCAGTGCTCAGCTTTCATATTTTATACTGCTGTGGAAAAATGGTCGCTATGAGCAACAAAGACAATTCTGCTACTAGACAGTTTTGATAAATGAGCCTCAATGTCTAAGTTTTAGTAATTCAATCCTTGCAGGAACAGGCAGGTGCAAGAAAATCAGATGTTTCATGATAGGGACACTAATGGGGCATACTATTACATGGATGGGGGCAATATAAATGAGTTGGGGCACTAGTGAGTGGAGACTAAAAGAGGGCACCATTACTTAGTGGTGGACAACATTACTAATCTGGAGCAAAACTACATTGTGGCAGGCATTAAGTTGGTGCCAATAATAGGGGACAATCTCACTGTTTTTGGGGCACCATTATACGAAGGAGGTACTAGACACAATCAGTGAAGGCACCATTACTGAGTAGGAGCACTACAGGGGAAGTATTACTTAGTAGGGGCTCCACTACATGTGGAGGCACGAAGAGGTCAATATTCCTTAGTAGGGGGGCAACATTAATGAGTTAAGGCTCTAAAGAGCAGTATTACTAAGTACAGAGAAAAATCTCTCCTTGAGGAGAGGAACCAATAAATAGGTTGGTGTGAGGATTTACTTGCCATTCAGACCTCACTGACTGTTTTGCATAAAGCAAAGGCTTATGGGAAAAGAGCTGAGGAGCTCCACAGCGCACTCTATTGAATGTAGCTATCCTCAGTTCACATGTAGCTCGCAGGAGCCTAGCAATGTGAAAGGGATTTGAGCCACAACAGTTAAGTTCAACTACAGACAGCTGTTTCGGGGTATTTGCCCCTCGTCAGTGCAGTGTAGAACTTACTGGTTGGCTGGGTGAGAGACGATAGTGGCTTTGAAAGGAGAAAAAGCTACACTACACTGCACTGACGAGGGGAAAATACCTTAACTGGTTTGCCTCAAATCCCTTTCACATTGCTAGGACCCTAAGAGCTACATGTGAACTGAGGATAACTGCATCCAATAGAGTGCATTGTAGAGCTCCTCAGCTCTTTTCCCATAAGCAGAGAGACTAAGGGGGCATCATTATTGTGTGGTGAGCACTAAGCTGGCAACTTTACTGGGGGACGATATTACTGTGTGGAGGGCACACAGGGAGCATTATTAAATATGTGGTGCACCAAACTGGGCAACAAATTGTGCAGAGAAGAGTCATGGCCAGAAAAACTAGCCATGGTGGTCGAGGATATATGAAGAAAAGATAAAAAACTACTTCAATCAGGTGTCACCTGTGAGTCAGTGGGTTTAATTGTTCTGTAGTCACTTATATAAGGCCTACAGTGTGATTACACTCTGCAGAGCAGTGTGTAGCACTGGTATCCAGCCACTATGTACACTGTATTGTAATATTATTGGTTATATTGGTCTTTGTGGCAGACATAAGTAGCCATAGTGCGGTGGTATTATTTAGCTTCACTGTCTTCATATGCCTTGGGGCTCAAGCTCCTGATCTTACCGAGATCCTAGCAATGTCCGTTACTAAAGCAGTTCTCAGCAGAGACGTAACTTGAAGCTTGTGGGCCCTAATGCACAGCATAAAATGGGACCCCCCTCCCCCCGTTACCAAGTGACATTTATAACCCGGGTGTTTTCTTATGAGGCAGAAGGGCTTTTTGGCCTCTTCAGGCTGCAGGGCCTAGTAGTGACTGCTACCTCTGCACCCCCAGGGCCGCCGATAGGGCTGTACTGAGGGTACTGCCATAAGGGGCCCGGGCCAAAGTGTGAAACAAGGGGGCCCACTGGCAGCTAGTGTTCAGGGCCCGCCGCGGCCCGCTAGTGACTGGGGCCCGCCACGGCCCATGAGCGATTGGGGGCCGCCGCGGTTCGGGAATGTGCAGGTTCCGCCGCGGCCCCGTTGACAGTAAACTGGGCAGCGGCACCGTGAAGCTCCTTCACGGCGCCGCTGCCTCTCCTCGTCCACACAGCCTAAGAGTTAATAGGCTGTGCGGCCGACGAGCTTCCAGAGGATGACGTCACACCGGCAGTGTCAAGGCAAAAGAGAAGGACGCTTGGCCGGGAAGGAGGATAGGTAAGTAATAGTGTTATTTTTATTAAACCTGCTTGAGGGGAGCTATATACCAACTGCCTGAGGGGGCCTATATACCACCTGCCTGAAGGGGCCTATATACCACCATCCTGAGGGGAGCTATATACCTGCTTGAGGGGGCCTATAAACCTGTCTGAGGGAGACATATCTACCTGCCTGAGGAGACATATATACCGATCTGAGGGGAGCTACATACCTGCTTGAGGGGGCCTATATACCACCAGCCTGAGGGGGACATATATACCTGCCTGAGGGGAGCTATATACCACCTGCCTGAGGGGGCCTATATACCACCTGCCTGAGGGGAGCTATATACCTGCTTGAGGGGGACATATATACCTGCCTAAGGAGACATATATACCTGTCTGAGGGGAGCTATTTACCTGCTTGAGGGGGCCTATATACCACCAGCCTGAAGGGGACATATATACCTTCCTGAGGGGAGTTTTATACCTGCTTCAGGGGGACATATATACCTGTCTGAGGGGAGCTATATACCTGCCTGAGAGGACATATATACCTGCCTGAGGGGGTCTATATACCTGCCTGAGGGGGCCTTTATACCTGCCTGAGGGGACATATATACCTGCCTCAGGGGACATATATACCTGCCTGAGGGGACATATATACCTGCCTGAGGGGACATATATACCTGCCTGAGGCGACATATATACCTGCCTGAGGGGACATATATACCTGCCTTACTGAGGGAGGACATATATACCTGCCTTACTGAGGGAGCCCATATATACCTGCCTTACTGAGGGGGCCCATATATTCCTGCCTAACTTAGGAGGGAGCTATAGAGCTTGCTAACTGAGGGGACATATAAGTAAGGAGCTTCTGAAAGTGAGGATACTTAGATGTGTATGTGGTCTGTATTCTGCAGAGACGAGTTGGGGCCAGAAGAAGTCATCCTGGAAGTCTGGACCAAAAGGAAAAAACAAGGGAAAGCCGACCACTTCTTCCTGCACTGGTTCCTGGTCCGGGCGCACTCGGGTGGCACTGGAGCTCTGTTGGTGTCCCTGGAAGAGACGTCAACTACGCTAGCGGCAAGACGTCCCTGAGGTCGTCCCAGCCATCCATCTCCTAGGAGCAGGTAAGAGGAACACACCATTCACTTCTTACACTGTAGTCATGTGAGGGGGCACATAGTTTGCTGCTGTAACTCTTTACTTTCCTGTCTGGTTTGCCTCCTGCAGAACTTTCTGTCCAACTTTTTACAAATACAGAAAGTTTTGCAGGATGTACGGTTTACTCTACTGAAGGGCGACCTACCTAACCTAGCTATCTACAGGAGGGGGCACACTACAATCGTACGAAGCTATACGTTTATAGCTTCAGTATGGCAAATCTAGGTGCATTACTGCTGGAACAGGTAGAGCACTTTAAAAGGGGTTTACCTGAGCCAGAAATGTCGCTTTGTAGCTAGAAAGCGCTAAATCTATGACCCACAGTAGAACAAGTTTATAGATTCAGGCTCATTCTACACTATTCATATGTGTACAAAAATTGGCGTCTAAAAGCCAAAAATCATACATGTCGCCCAATGTGTCATTAATATCACATAGTAAGGTTCCTAAGGGGGGTTAGGAGGGCCCAGACACTTTGGCTGTATGGGGCCCTGAAATTCCTAACGGCGGCCCTGCCTGTAGCTATACCCCTGGTTTTCAGTTTGTAAGACTCAAACCATCCATATATTACATGGACAACCATTCATCTGAATGGCCACCATCTAACACTACATTTGCAGTCGTTCTATTGCATGAATGAGGCTTCCTGCTGAGCAGTAAATGACACAGCATTGTGTATTGTCCGGTACGCAAAGCTAATAATAATAATCTTTATTATATAACAGCTCAGATAATACTTTAGCAATACAAGAAATAATTTTCACATCATAAAAGTAGCCATCCTCTTAGATAACATATCATTAAGAAATAAGGATATACTGGGGAAGACATTAGATAACGTAAATTATATTATAAACTATTTAATATGTGTGACACTTGTCATGAGATATTTAAAAGTGTAGTTTGGACAGCACAGAAGTCCTCTTTCAAAACCCTCACAACACTTTAGATGCAGCAGATCACCCCAAAGCGAGGAAGGCCCATTCCTCACATCAGTCAATCCAAATAAGGTAGCAAACGGGTGTCAGCATAAGTGTTCCTTTTATTCACGAATCCAGAGAACAGAGATAAGCAACGTTTCATCCCCGTTCTGGACAGATCATTAAATTACATGGCAGATACACTTGTCGTTCGTCGTATGTGGTATATATGATCACCTGTCCCTGTAGTTTAGTTTATGTGGGGGAGACAACTATGGAGATAAGGGAACGCATAAACAAACATAAGAGCACAATCCGCAGACGTATGCTTGACCTTCCGGTGGCGAAACATTTTGTTGAAGTAGGTCATTCCATCTCACAGTTGAGATTTAGGGTCATTGACCATGTCGCACCCCTGAGAAGAGGGGGAGACCGGGAGAAAATGTTGAGGAGGAAAGATCTTAAGTGGATTTTTGAGTTGAAGGCTTTACATCCTATAGGTCTAAATATTGAGTTTAATGTGACTAAAATATAATTTACTGTCATCCTAGGTATATATATGATACATATTGTGATTTTAATATTGGTCATAATAAAATATTCTTTTATCTTTTTAGATATCATGGATCAAGTGGGATCATGGATCAATCTCCTTTGAAGTTTTTTTGTTGTTTTTTCTGATGTGATTTGCCCGATATTAACCTGATTATGGATTATAATTTTTTGAGCCTTATTTACAACAAGTTTTATTAAAAAATATACTATAGAATATGTATGTCATTGAGCATTAGACTTGCTATGATGTATCTATATATACCACTGGATACTTGTGATCCAGTGGTATTGATACATTGTCTTAGCTGTCAGCCTTAAATTAATTTGGGTTACAGATAGTATTCCACTGTTCCATATAATTTGTTTGTTAGAGGCCATTATATATTTATACCCATTCGCTTCTCTTTCCCTGTTGAGCGGTGAATCTACGGAGTTCCGTGGTGACCCGCTGAATGTGGATAGAGCGCATGCGTGGGCTGGATTCGGGCAACAAACACGCGCAGTGAACACATTGTTCTCTTCCGCCCGGTTGGGTTGACTGAGCATGCGCGACAGTTAGGTTCGGACTTGCGCACTTGAGCTGCAAGGACGCTATGGAGATTTCGATCGGTGATCACGCTGGTCCGGTATGTTTTTAATTTACTAATTGTTCATCTATTGGTGTATTACTATGTCTGTCACAATGAGTGCGATTTGATTGGCACACACATAATGTTACACAGACGATGATTGTTTTAATTAATATAATGTGATATTATTGGATAAGTTGAATTTGTTGGTACCACTGGATACACTTAAATATGTATGTTTCACTCATTGTTATTATGCTTGACAAAGACCCGGGTGTGGGTCGAAACGTTGCTTATCTCTGTACTCTGGATTCGTGAATAAAAGGAACACTTATGCTGACACCCGTTTGCTACCTTACTTGTCATGAGATAGTCACTCAATAAGCAAGTCATAAATCATAAAGCAGGTATCAAAATAGTCAGGACTGGATAGTATCATCATAAGACCGCCGCTGATTATGTAACTTTATCTCTGGAGGCAGACATCCAATGACTGGTACTTTTGTCATGGAAAAAAGTCTTGCTATTAATGACATTATATTAGAATTATTATTTATTTTAGAGCTCCATTAATTCCAGGGCTCTGTACAAGCCAAGGGGTTCAGGTACATAATAGAAGACAAATACAATAACACACCAATTATACTTTAAGGTCAGCATCCAGTCAATGTCCCCGTCATAAACCAGCCAACCTATGAATCACATTTGGCAATCTTGTGACTGAGCGCGGACAACATCCTCTCACTGTTTGTAATACATCCAGAGTCAGAGGACTCTCATGTATTAGCTAAACAGGAGATAAAAGTGCAAATTACAGGGTTATCCAAATGGACTTCCAGTCTAGTATAATACATACTGTGCTTTAGCTGTAGTTGGTCCAAATGTGAACAGACCCTATAATGAGTGGCTCTAGGCTATGTTCACACAGAGTATTTATTCCTCATAAAAATATACTGTGTAATCCACTGCAGAAATCACTATACTCTTGATATGGATTTTGCTGCACCCAGATTAGCCCTATTCAATGGGGTTAATCCACTTCCTGACTCCTACTGCATTTTCAGCTTTGAATACTCACATAAATAAGTGCCAAATAATTTTTTTATGTGCTGTGGATTCAAAGTCAATTTTAGTAAAAATAGATGCTCTTTGAAACAATAGGAAATGCAATACAGTTTTCATGCTTATTCTGATAAAGAGTATGCATTGCAATAAGCATGAAAATGATGCCATATGATCACATCCCATAGACCTAGTAGTTGTCTACTGTAGAATTTACTTTTAAAAGTGTTTTTCAAGACTTTTACAAATATCTCTACCAGCTCCCCATGTGTTTAAATAGAAAATGAAGCCATACTTACCTCTCCCATCACCTCTGTTCCAGCAATGCCAGAACTCCAGAGAGATGACATCACATTCATGAATCACATGATGCTGCAGCCAATCAGGGACCTCTGAGGTCATTTGCTGTAAATGCAGATTGGTTGCAGCATCATGTGATTCATGAAGGAGCTGTCATCAGTTAGAGACTGGGGGGGGGGGGGAGGAATCACTGGTAGAAAGGTTTTTAAAAGTCTTGGAAAACCCCTTAAATGATTGTGCTACTGATTAAGATAAGTGACAAATACATGGTAAATGGGACTTGATCAACTCCATCAAGGACTCATATGTCATAGAGAAGACATTCAATAAGTGAGCTGGGTGCCATATTACAGGGCAGTCACTCATGAGCTAATGAAAGCCACTCAACAAACAGATATTATATCATCATGCTATCCCGCACGATCAGGCACACTCATAACCTTTAGCTTTAAGCGCACAATACATCTTCTTAGGCTGGCCTACCAAGATCCCTAATTGTTAATCCCCCAAATTCTGTCACACACATTTCTGACATGAACTACACTTGGGCACCCACAGGCACTTATCTATATATCAATGTACTGTCTGGGTGACAGGTTCATCCACTTTTATGGAAATTACCCTATATTACCCCCTTTTGCTTTCCAAAGACTCTGAGTCAGAAGCAAATTAAGGATTTGTTACATCCAATAGAGGGCGCTTGAGCTTCCAGCTCTTTTCCCAGAATGCTTTGTGATGCAGATGCTTAGCAAGGTTCAGAAAGGCAATTTTCAAATCCTCACACACCTAAATGGTGCTCTCCCCAAGGAGAGCTATTCTCCTTTTTGACCCATATTTATGACCAATGTGAAAACCACATACATATAGTGAGTCACTATATGCTTGCGGCTTTATAAGTACACGCTGACCAGCACGTACTTCTAAAGCACTCCAGCCCCCATCCACTTTCACCTTCCCCAGAGTGTAGGCATCGGAAACAGTTATGTCACTTCTTTTTACCGGTGCTCAGTATGTGGCAGGGAACACTTCTGAAAATCAGAGTGCCCAATGAGTGTTCTGATGTACTGTATTTGTGGGAGGTACTTCAGGCGCATTGCAGCGCAATTATACCCCGCAAATGCACCGTGTGAACATACCCTTATTATTATTATTATGTTACATTTACAAATAGAGGGGGAACTTACAAAATCTGTAACAAATCCCCCCTACCATGTGCTATTTGTAATACTGATCTCATGTGACAAAGGGGTTTCTGGCCTTCTTCAGGTACCATGGCCAGGTAAGACTTCTATTTCTTTACCCCATATAGATACATCACTGGTTATAGATGTGGCAGAGGTGAATTTTTTACCAACTATTCCTCAGTAAATGGGTTTTGTCATTTGGCAAATCTTATTACGTTCTCCCAATTTTTTTGTCTGGTTCCATGTAGCACTTCTACACCTCTATGCCACAGGAAACCCATCCATTAAAAGGTCTTTTATCATTCGGAAGTTTCCAACTGAATCAGACATACATCCTGAAGAGCAACCCAATGAGTATTACAGTTATCAGGGAGTATCATGAGCCAGAGACTTCAGGGGTTTTTCCAATCTCACACATTGATGGCTTGTTGATAAACTAGGCCACCAATGTGTTATAGTTAGGATGGACTTTTCCATTGGGCATGGTAGGTGGTTGCCTACCCTGTCTAGTGCCGCGACTCTGCCCCTGTGGTGGGTATGGGTGGCACGTCAGTGTGCAGGCCCAGACCCGCCGTGTCTTTAAGCGGCACAGGAGGCGATGTCATTGCCTCCCTTTCCACCATCTCATAAGCCCACAGCCCGTAGGCTTCCGGCCTAGGAAACCCAGGGAGCAACGTCCTGGCATAGGCATAGGTTTCCGCTCACGGTGAAAACCAGCTCCCAGAGCAGACCTACATTGTGCCTATAAACAAAGGAGGCTATCACCTTCAGGGGACCATAACATACAGGAGGCATATCACTTACAGGGGCCTATAACCTACAGGGGGCATTTTACCTACAGGGGCCTATCTACAAGGGGCAGTATATCTACCTGTACCTACAGGGGGCTATATATCTACTTGTACCTACACGGGGCAGTATATCTACCTACAGAGAGCTGTATACCTACCTACAGAGAGCTGTATACCTACCTACAGGGGGTAGTATATCTAATTGTGCCTACAGTGGGCTGTATATCTTCCTACAGGGAGCTGTAAACCTACCTACAAGGGGCAGCATATCTACTTGAAATGAGCTGTATACCTATCCACTGAGGTCTAGATACCTACCTACTTAATGGTGGGCAAAATTACTACCTACTTACTTAATGGGGGGCACCCATAACAGAGGTAAGAATTGGTAGGGAAGTGGTGATAAAGTGAGAAGTCCAAGATGTTGTGCGTTACATTCTGCAGTGATGAGTTATGGCCGGGTCTAGACCAGATAGAGAAGAAAAGGGAAAAAAAACGATTCAGAGAACTGATCACAGATGAGTCTCCTGTGAGTCCCTGGATGTCAGGGGTTATTTCTCTTCTGTGTTGGATCAGTTCTGTAGTCGTTCTCATGTGATGTGACCTGAGCTAATGTCTGAACACCCTGTGGTCTTTATATTGCGGTGTTGTAGGTTATAAGTTTATCAATAATATATATATTTGTTCTTGTGAGTGGTTGTGTTGCCCCTCTGCCCAGGGGCCCATAAAGCTGTTAAGATGGCCCTGGTGATAGGTGCAGTAGACTCTACTTAGAACTCAATGAGTGAGTCCTGACCATCTCTCTATTCTCAGAATTAAAACCCACACATATTAATATGCCATCAATGTGTAATAGACAACTCCTAAACCAAGCTTTTGGCACCAAGCAAAATTTTTGACCTCCCCACTAACATGTACAGTATAAACAGGTGCAAAATCAAAAATGAAAAGAACTCCGATGTAATACCGCAGATCATTTTGGGAAACAACAGCAAATAAATAAATATACAATCACATTTTGGGTGTTTTTTCTAAAAGATAAAAAGCCAAAACCAACATTTGGCTGTAGTCAATACTGTCTTGTATCTTCTTTTTTAAAACATAAATTAAATTAATAGATACAACAGAAAATATACACATATTAAAATATATACAAATATTTTGAAATATATATAAAATTTATATATACACATTTTATATACAAAAATTTTTATATACACAATTATATATAATATAAAATTATTTTTAAAAATATACACACATAATAATACACATATATATATATACACAATAAATATATATACACACATATAAAATATACACATTTATATATATAAACATACAAAATTATATAATATATCAACACATATAAAAAATAAAAACACAAATATATATCCAAAAACATATATAAAAATACACTAAAATAAAAATTTTCCACATATATTTTAAAATTACACACAAATAAAATATACCCCTATAAATAAATAAAACAAACATATATATATATATATGAAAACACATATATATACACACACACATATATATAAAAAAACACACACATATAAATAAATACACACATATATATATTATATACACAAAATTTATATATACACACTTTTAATATAAAATAAAACACACAAAAATATATATACAAACATATTATAAATAAAACACATATATAATTTTAAAAAAACACACAAAAATATAAATATTACAAAAACATAATATATATACACACACATAAAATATAATACACACTTTATATATAAAATATATAAAATTATAAATAAAAATACCCCCCCCAAAAATTATATTAACACATATATATATAAATAAATACAAAAAAAAAAAACCCCCATATAAAATATTAAACAAATTATATAAAACAATAAAAAATATACATATATATTTTAAACCAAAATATATAATAAATAATACAAAAATAAAATACACAAATATATGAAAATTTTAAACCCCATATATATATATATAAACCCCCACAAATAAAAATACCCCTAAACCGGCCACTTTTAGGTAAACCATGTTTATTTAAGGGTTGGACCCCCTTTTGGGCCTTTCAAAAAAACTGCCTCAATTCTTCCCCGTGGCAAAAAATTCCCAAAAGGGGCATTTAACGATGTAAATTGGTCCCAAAGGGGGCCCCAAAAGAGTCCCAAGAAAATATTCCCCACACCATGACACCACCCCCCCACCACCTAAAACCGTTGATACAAGGAAAGGATGGATCCATGTTTTTCCCATGTTTGTTGACGCCCAAATTCTGACCCAAACCATCCAAAATTTTCGCAGCAGAAATCGAGCCCCTCATCAGACCAGGCAATTTTTTTCCCCCAATCTTCTACTGCCCAAATTTTTTCGATAAACGGGGGAAAATTTTTGGAGCCTCATTTTCCTTTTTCTTAGCTAAAAGGGAGGGGCCACCCATGGGGTTTCTGCTGTTTTAACCCATCTGCCTAAAAGTTCGCCGTCCCTGTGCGTTAAGATGCTCTTCTCCCTACCTTGGTTGTAACGGGTGGCTATTTAAAGTCACTTTTTCCCTTTTTCAAACAGCTCAAACCCCAGCCCCGGGCCCAAATTCCCTTTTGACCTTTTGGCATCAAACAAGGAAAATTTCCCCCACAGGACTGGCCGCCACGGGGATTTTTTTTCTTTTTTTGGGACCTTTCTTGAAAACCCTAGAATGGTTGGCTAAAAAACCCAAGATCAGAAATTTCTGAAATATTTCAGACCACCCCTGGCCCCCAACAACCATCCACGTTCAAAGGCATTTTAAAAATAAACCTTTTTTTCCCCATACTGATGCTTTTTTTTGAACGGGGCAGGAGATTTTTTGACCATGCTACATCCCAAAATGCACTGGGGTTTGCCGCCTGTGTTTGGGCTAAATTAAAATTAAGTTTTAACGACCCTTTTTTGGACGGGTTTTTCCCTAATAAAGTTGGCCGGTAGTGTATATATACAAAATATAAAAAATATATATTTACACAAAATATATATTAACACACACTATAAAAAATACACAAACATATTATCCCAACACATAATAAAACAAAACATATATATACACACAAAAATATATATATACACACAAAATATAAAATAAAATATACACACAAAATATATATACACACACAAACCCCAATCCCACACACACACATATATAAAAAATATATTATATATAAAAATATAACACATACACACACACAAAAATATATTTTAAGCACATACAAAAAAATACATACACACATAGAACACCACATTTCGCACTTTAAGAATCTGAGAAAGTCTGATTAAAGCATCAGCCCAAATTTTTTCTGAAATGTCCCCAGGGTTTATCCCAAATCATAATCGGGTTTTATAGAGAAGATACAAGGCAGTATTGAGTAAAGCCAAATCTATTGAATTAAGCAGCAAATGTGCCCCAGGGGACACAATTTTTGGGAAAAAAAGCAATTTTTCTGGATCCTCCCCAAACAAACCAAAACTTGCCCAAACCCCCCTGATCATCAGGGGGACTCCCTGAAAAAGGGGGGTCCTCCCGGGCACCCTTTAAGAGTTGGGGAAACCCCTTAATTTGGGAGGTTTTATGTCAAATAGTGAGAAAAAATTTAAAAGCAGATGCCCTTTTTATTAAAATTTTATGGAAACTTTTTGTTTCAACTGTAAAAAAAATAAATAAAATAATTTAAATGAGGTGGGTGAAACCCGAATACCTGCTAAAAAAATAATCAGACAAAACCGTTGGGAAAAGCCACAGGTTTAGCAATAATTTTAAAATTTGGGGCCCTTTTAACACTTTTTTGTGGGGGCAGAATTGCTGAATTTTGCACTATATACACTATGCAGCATGTATGGCCCGGGAAAAAGGGGGCCCAAAAATATTTAAAGTTGACAATGTTTGGTTGGTTTTAGCCTAAGCCTACAGTATATGGCAGCTAAACCCCTTTATACATCTGAGTACTTTTTTTTTACTGGCTGTGGGTTGTTCTTAAAGTAGTGGTGGTGCCACGGTTTAGTATCATGAGATGCTGCCCTGACGTCACTTGGTGCATAGGGACCACGTTGTAGCTCGGCTCTGAAGGAAAGCTGATTGATGTGGTGTCACCCAGCTTGGATGCGGGTTAGGAGATCCAATGTCCAGTAAAGCTGAAGGATACCACATCCCTTATCAGCTTTCCTCCAAAGCTGCTACCCAGATGTGACAAGGGGGTGTAACTTTGTGCAAAACAGGGCTTGTTATGTAAAACATGAGGTGTGGCCTAGTCAAACCATCAAGTCAACAAGCTGCAATTCAAAATCTCCCTGAAGGCCACTATCAAAAGTTGGCAAGAATGCATATTACTCTAATTTATAATACAGGGTCTTTATTTGCAGAGGGGGGCCTTTGGACCACGACACAGGTGCTACTGCCACCTTTAAACCTTGTATATCTACTACTCTACTTCTTTTCCTAAGATTTCTACAGCGACCCTGTAGTGAGTGACATATGTGAAGACCCATACTAATGGCATAACATTATGAGGTGGCTTTCCTCTAAGTAATACTGTGATCCTGGACACGTATTCCAGTGTTTTATTCTTGTATCAGCATTGGTCAGGAAACCTCTATTGTAATTGACTGAATTGTGTGTGTTATAATGTCACTCATATCCTATAAGTGATGTGGAAATCATAGTGTCCGTCATTCCCATAGCACGGTCTCCACTGACAAAGCACGTTGACGGTACTAATCAATGTCTCCATCCATACTAGTTACTAGTCAGCTGAATATGCACAATGTAGACCGCTAGTGTTTCCTATCTCTGCAATGTCCTTTAACAACTTCTCTCTTCTTATTAAAGTGGGGACCTCTGGAGACAGGATATCATCGACAGTGATGACCTTGTCTTTTTCAATATTTCTAAGGGGAGAAATTTTAAACACCATTGAAGTTCCTTTTGACTGCATGAACTCATTAACCGTTCCCTCCAATTAACCTCTTAGATATGAATGTTTAACTAAGCTGCAAAGTGACTTCATCACTTCTCTCCAGCTGTACTAAAAACACACTGCTGGATAGGACTTCTATGGAGGCAGGCTTGTGTGGCACTGGTTCATGCCAGCTTGGAGAAAAAGTGATTTCATTTTGGTGTCTCCTGGAAAACTTTCTGAGTAATTAAGGTGTGCTTGACATTGCATTATCACTGGGGCACGAGGCACTTAACTTTCATTAACTTGGCCATTTTCTTGCATAATAAATTTGTTGTTAGTTGATTCAACACCATGAAGTTCTCACACGGGCTCCTGTACTTTCACAGGTGATCTGCTGGATCACCAACTTTCTCAGTTTCATGTATCCCAAAGAGGTGCAATGTATTATGAAAAATGGGCACTGGAGCAGGCAGAAGCGATTTTGGTTCCAGTAGATACCTATTGAGCTGCTACGGTATAAATATAGATATTCAGGACGGAGTCCACTGATTGGTAGGGATCCAACCTATAGCACCCCTTCCAATCCTGAGAACGAAAGGGCTACACCCCTCTCACTGTTTTTTTTCTTTATTGCACAGCAGCGTGGCCCTATCAGATATATAGGCCTGTGCTGATGTGCTCTGCACAACTGGTGTGCAGTTAGGGGTTACCAACATTTCGTTGTTGGCTCTGTCCATGGTAGACCTCACTTATGTTTGAAACAAAATGAGTGTACATTCGGCAGATAGAGAAAACATTCTCCAAATGAAACAACATTCTCGATGGTGCCCCTGTGATGTACATCATGGTATGGTTTTGCATGGTAACCCAATGCATACTAGGTGAAGAGCTCCTAAAAACGTGGATACAGCATTAAATTTGCATTTAGGGCTAATCATTTTCAGGATCAGGAAGGTGCCATAAGCAAGATTCCCACTGATCATAAACTGATGACATATCCTAGCTATACACCTTCATTTTATAGAATTGCAATATCCCTATTATTGTTATGAATAGAAAGTTTTTGTTTAAATTACTAGTCAGAACTTGCACACAGCACCAAATTGAATTTGGCCCAACTAAGTCTCTTTTTACATTGTGCCTGTGGTCTACGGCTTGAAAAACGTGGCATTCAACCAGGTATTCTGCCAATCTCATCTTCCATCGTCAGTTTTAAACTTCTGGCAGGAGGATATTCGGAGGTATCCTTTAAGCTGACTTACTAAAGAGGGTTTATTGATGGCACAGGAGTCTCATACAGTGTGCACCACATAACCAGACATTAAAGTGTATCTGTAACATCAAGCTCCTGAATGATTGGGCATTAAGAAACTGAAGTTCATGCTGGGCAATATGGTTACCAAGGCAGTCAGACGGTGCCCAGCAGGTTTCTTAAACCGATTTTGTTCTAATTAATAATACATTCAAAACTCATCGGGCATCATACTGCTGCTTGGGCAAAACTCATCGGGCATCATACTGCTGCTTGGGCAAAACTCATCGGGCATCATACTGCTGCTTGGGCAAAACTCGCCGGGCATCATACTGCTGCTTGGACAAAACTCACTGGGCATCATACTGCTGCTTGGACAAAACTCACCGGGCATCATACTGCTGCTTGGACAAAACTCATCGGGCATCATACTGCTGCTTGCAAAACTCATCGGCATCATACCTGCTGCTTGGGCAAAACTCGCCGGGCATCATACTGCTGCGTGGACAAAACTCACCGGGCATCATACTGCTGCTTGGACAAAACTCACCGGGCATCATACTGCTGCATAGGCAAGACGTGCCGGACATCGTACTGCTGCTTGGGCAATACGTGCCGGACATCATACTGCTGCTTTGGCAATACTCGCCGGGCATCATACTGCTGCTTGGGCAAAACTCATCTGGCATTATACTGCTGCTTAGGCAAAACTCGCCGGGCATCATACTGCTGCATAGGCAAGACTTGCCGGGCATCATACTGCTGCTTGGGCAAAACTCACCGGGCATCATACTGCTGCTTTGGCAAAACTCACCGGGCATCATACTGCTGCTTGGGCAAAACTCACCGGGCATCATACTGCTGCTTGGGCAATACTTTCCGGTCATCATACTGCTGCTTTTGCAATACTCTCCGGGCATCATACTGCTGCTTAGGCAAGACTCGCCGGGCATAATACTGGTGCTTGGGCAAAACTCACCGGACATCATACTGCTGCTTGGGCAAGACTCTCCGGGCATCATACTGCTGCTTAGGAAAGACTCGCCGGGCATCATACTGCTGCTTGGGAAAAATTCGCCGGGCATCATACTGCTGCTTAATCAAAACTCACCAGGCATCATACTGCTGATTGGGCAAAACTCACCGGGCATCATACTGTTGCTTAGGCAAAACTCGCCGGGCATCATACTGCTGCATAGGCAAGACTTGCCGGGCATCATACTGCTGCTTAGGCAAGACTCGCCGGGCATCATACTGCTGCTTGGGCAAGACCCGCCGGGCATCATACTGCTGCTTAGGCAATACCCGCCGGGCATCATACTACTGCTTAGGCAAAACTCGCCGGGCATCATACTGCTGCTTAGGCAAGACTCGCCGGGCATCATACTGCTGCTTAGGCAAGACTCGCCGGGCATCATACTGCTGCTTAGGCAAAACTCGCCGGGCATCATACTGCTGCATAGGCAAGACTTGCCGGGCATCATACTGCTGCATAGGCAAGACGCGCCGGGCATCATACTGCTGCTTAGGCAAGACTCGCCGGGCATCATACTGCTGCGTAGGCAAGACTCGCCGGGCATCATACTGCTGCTTAGGCAAGACGCGCCGGGCATCATACTGCTGCGTAGGCAAGACTCGCCGGGCATCATACTGCTGCTTAGGCAAGAAGCGCCGGGCATCATACTGCTGCTTAGGCAAGAAGCGCCGGGCATCATACTGCTGCTTAGGCAAGACTCGCCGGGCATCATACTGCTGCTTAGGCAAGACTCGCCGGGCATCATACTGCTGCTTAGGCAAGACGCACTGGGCATCATACTGCTGCTGAGGCAAGACGCACTGGGCATCATACTGCTGCTTAGGCAAGAAGCGCCGGGCATCATACTGCTGCTGAGGCAAGACGCACTGGGCATCATACTGCTGCTTAGGCAAGATGCACTGGGCATCATACTGCTGCTGAGGCAAGACTCGCCGGGCATCATACTGCTGCTTAGGCAAGAAGCGCCGGGCATCATACTGCTGCTGAGGCAAGACGCACTGGGCATCATACTGCTGCTTAGGCAAGACGCACTGGGCATCATACTGCTGCTTAGGCAAGACGCGCCGGGCATCATACTGCTGCTTAGGCAAGATGCGCCGGGCATCATACTGCTGCTTAGGCACACCGACTGCCCAGCGTAGATTTGTGTCACTCCACACCCGATTGGAAGATCAGATGGTAGATTGCAATTACATGTACCCATTAAATTCTGAATTTCTGTCGTTCTTTAATGTTTAATAATGTAATAAAGTGCATCCCCATGAATACTGATTTGATTGGCATATTGGTTCTCTGCACTGAGGTGGTTTTAGAGGGTTTTTCTATTTATGCAATTCAGAATTAGGTATTTTCATTCAAACATTTTTTATTTCAATATCTCACTTAGTAAATGAGAATAAACCTGCACTATGATGTTGCACTGTGTGCAAACTGTTTTACTATACCGCAATAATAAAGAGGGCATCATCCTTTGTCTTTGACATCACTGTGTGCATTATTATTGTGCTGCGACATCATTGTGTGCATTATTCATGTACTGAAATAATACTTTTAGCACAATTCCTGTGCTGTAACTTCACCAAATAGTTTAGCCTTGTGCTAGGACATTAGTGAATATATGAAATTCTGTGACATCAGTGTATTAAAGAGAACCTGTGACATACATTATGCCCCCCTTGCTTAGGACAGCACAAGCTAGTGACAGACCTGCTGTATCCAGCGCCGTGTCCTTTAATCTGTAAGATGCAGCAGTTTTAGAGCATTTTAATGCTCAAATCTGTCAGTTTTCAACCAGAAAAGAGTCCAGCTTATTCATGAGCATGTGCTAACCCCGCCCACCCAGTAAAAGCCCCGCCCACCTGAGTTATTAACATGTTTCTATCTATTCAAAGTAATAGGTTAATCAGTTATGAGGTGGGCGGGGCTAGCATCAGGTGGGCAGAGCATGAATTAAACAAACTGTTTTCATGACTCTTTTCTGGCTGAAAACTGCAGATTTGAGCACTAAATACTCTGAAACTGCTGCATCTTACAGAATAAGGGGCACAGCGCTGGAAACGGTATGTCTGTCACTAGCTTGTGCTGCCCTCAGCAAGGGGGCATAACCTATGTGACAGGTTCTCTTTAACATCACCAGGTCTGTGACTCCGGTATTCATTGAGTTAATAATCCTTATACTGAAAGTGTACTTCATATGGATCGGGACTGTTGCAGTTTCTCCATATTGGATCCAAGAAATAAAATCTGCATGCATGTAGATTTGTGTTTCCAGATTTGTATCCTCCTACAATTACCATGTGTAATATCTCTATGCTGTAACATCACATTAGGGAAAGGCACAAGGCACTGAGTCGAGACTAAAATAGTCAATAATGGAGTTGCGCTTCAGATTTGGGTATAGCCAGTTTGGCAGGATCTGAATTTGGCAGCCACTGCAAGAAAATCAGACAAATCAATTACCAGCCTTTTTCCTACCGGCAAAAGTAGGTGCATCATTCATTAGTTGCACATACTTCCTTTTTTTTCCTATTTGGAAAAAGGTTGGTGATTGGCTGTATGATTTTGCCATGACTGCCAGCAAAATTTGTGTCTGGCCAAACTGGCCCTACCGCAATCTGAATGATCTTTACATGTTAACAGTGGATGCTCAGGGCGGTCATGGTTAAGTAAGATCCCATTCCAGGTATTCGATTGGAACCTCAGTTACTTATTTAAATATTTCTCTATGAGCTTAAAGGGGTTTTTGCTGCTTTGAAAAATCCCTTCTGAGGCTAGCTCGTAGCTCACCTAGTAGAACAAAGAGATGGCCGCTTTGTACAGCTTTCCCCTGTTCATGTCTATGGAAGTCCTGAATAAAACCGGACCCAATTGCTCAGCTGTGTTCAGAACTCCCATAGAAATGAATGGGGTGAATTGCCCAAGCACGGCCATCTCCTCATTATGTGAGGCCAGCTCATAGCGAGCTACAAGCTGCCTTTATAAGGGGTTCTACAAAATAGCAAAACCCATGTAATACATCATTTGTATAAACTCTCTTTTCTTTTACTAGCTTCCTACAATTTATTAGCGTAGTATCTCAGAAAATGGTATCGCAAAGCAAAATATATATATATACAGTGTATACAGTACACCCCTCACATTTTTGTACCTATTGTATTATATCTTTTCATGGGACAACACTGAAGATATGATACTTTGATACAATATAAAGTAGTCAGTATACAGCTTGTATAACAGAGTAAATTTGGTGCCCTCAAAATTACTCAGCACACAACCATCAATGTCTAAACCGCTGCAACAAAAGTGAGTACACCCCTAAGTAACAATGGACAAATTGTGCCCCATTAGCCATTTTCCCTCCATGGTGTTATGTTACTTGTTTGTGTTACAAGGTCTCAAGTGTGTTAAAATTGATGTTATAGCTCTCACGCTATCTCATACTGGTCACCGGAAGTTCATCATGGTACCTCACAGCAAAGAACTCTTTGAGGATCTGAAAAAAAGAAATGTTTCTCTACGTAAAAATGGCCTAGAATATAATAAGATTGCCCACACCCTGAAACTGAGCTGCAGCACGGTGGCCAAGATCATACAGCGGTTTAACAAGACAGGTTCCATTCAGAACAGGCCTCGACATGGTCAACCAAAGGGATTGAGTACACATGCTCAGCATCATATCTAGAGATTGTGTTTTCAAAATAGACATATGAGTACTGCCAGCATTGCTGCAGAGGTTAGAGGAGTGTGGGGTCAGCCTGACAGTGCTCAGACCATATGTCGAACACTGCATCAAATTGGTCTGCATGGCTGTCATCCCAGAAGAAACCCTCCTCTAAAGATGATGCGCAAGAAAGCCCGCAGTTTGCTGAAGACAAGCAGTCTAAGGACATGGATTACTGGAACCATGTCCTGTGGCCTGATGAGAGCAAGATAGATTTATTTGGTGCAGATGGTGTCAGACGTGTATGTGGAGGCAACCAGGTGAGGAGTACAAAGACAAGTGTGTCTGACCTACTGTCAAGCATGGTGGTCAGAGTGTCATGGTTTGGGGCTGCATGAGTGACCCGCAAAATAAAGATAACATGCCATTCATACTGCATCTCCAAAAAAAAGAAGTCACACTTGTGTTTTCTTTTCCGCATTTCACCTAGCTGGGGTAGGTGCAGCTAACGGTGCTGCATGTCAGCTGAAGGCTAGGGATTTGAATTTTGTGGGGGGGAGGGAGAATGTGGGGGCACTCTTTGCCATTTTTACCTAGGGCCGCAAACTGCATTGTCCCAGCCTTGGTTGCAAACTTAAATGTGAGCAGAACACGGTCTGTACAGAGTTTCTAACCCTTGATGTAATGTTCTTATCCACTGACAGCAAAGACCTTGAAAATCAATGATGAGTTCAAAATGATTTTACAAAGTTGCAGAACTTTTGATATAAACTTTTTTTTTTGGTAAATGTTTTAACTTCTTGTGACAGCGGCTTATACCTCTCGTGTGATGACTGCTGCACATCATAGAGAATACATTACTGTGTTATACTCTGCTGATGATACTATGTATTTTCCTGCTGTTTATTGTAGCTACTAACTCTTCCTCCACTCTGTTTGCACAGTGTGCATCTGTCTCATCTCGCTGCTGCTTCCCCCCCCCCAACCTTCTTTACACTGGATGTAATTAAAGTAGTATTGGATGGGTATTGTGGGTTCCTGGTGATTGTTCTTCTGTATTAAATGAAATGAGTCAAATCACTTTGTCAAGACTTTTCTGTCACTTCCCATTAAGTGGTTGACATATCAGCATGTTGGTTGTGATCTTTATTGTAGACATTTATGTATTGCATTCCATTAGTATAATGCTTTGCAGAGAATAGAAAGATGATAATTTCAAGAGTGCAATTTAAATCCTATCATACACAATGCGTCAAATGGGCTTCAAAACATATTAATATTATCATTTCCAATGTACAGGAGCACACAATGTGACAGCAGAGCGGCTGATTCTTCCACCCTGACAGCTATTGCTATTGTGTGTTTAAAGAAAATATGACTTCAGAATTTCTCTCTTCCTTTATGTTTTCAGGTACAATCTCTTATTATTGAATTTTGTTAATGACTTGGAGTTGGCACGCTGGAAGGGCTTAGAAAATGGCATAGACACTGCATACAAAAAAGAGAAAAACTCATTTTAACCAGCGTTAATGTCCACAAACACAGATATAGCAGAGGTGGTGTTATCAATACCCGGGAAGTCGACATAGGGCAAGTCCTTCCAGATTAGAATATGAATTGTTTCCTGAAATAGTTGGAGAATTATAATAATACAGTTCCAGGATTAAGAGGCTTTTCAATTACACTAATTGAAAAAAAAATGCACAAAGAAGGAGCTGTGGGAATAGAATGAAATTTTAAATGTGTAAATCTAATGATGATATTAGAGCAAAAGGATATGCTTATTACAGACAACTATACAATTTAGTGCCATACTGGCTGCCTGTAGCCTGGATACAAGATAAGGTACAGTTGCTCATGGAGACATATAGGTACCTGTAGTTTCCTAAATGCTTGTAGGTTGCCAAAGCTGCCATCCTAGCTGGCCCCATAAATGTTCAAATCTGGCTGAGACATTACTGGGAAACATTAGCTGTGTGTGAGCGAGTATTGTCCTGCTGCAAAATGCCAGTTTGAAGCCATGAGAGGCAAGACATGTGGCTGGAGGATATCCTACACATTTCGCTGAGCTGTTGGTGTTCCTTATATCCCTGGTACCACTGCTAAGGTGAACAACAGCTGTATGCAGTAGTTCCCCAGATCATCACACCAGCAGCTGGGGCAGTGTGTCACTTCATAACCAAAGCAGGATAAAAGTGCTTATCACGAGGTCTCCATACCAGAACCAAAAATCTTTGGACTCCAAACAGAACCTAAAGATGATACAGTTCCAGGCGGCTGTAGCCGTCCAGGGTTCCCATTCATGACACCACTGCAAACTAAGGTGACAGTGGCTGGTTGTCAATGATGGATCACGTATTCGCCACCATGATACTAGATTTCCTTCTACTAAATGCCTAGAAATGGTCCGGACAGAGACAGGTGTGATCATTTAAACTCCACAAAGCCTGTCTAGTCATAGCTCCCAACTTTTAGAGATTGCAAAGAGGGACACATCAGGCCATGCCTCTAACTACACCCAAATAAATGACATCACACAAAGACACGCCTCTAACCATGCCCAAATACACACACCAACTTTTTAGATAGGCAAAAAGGGAGACATTTTCAGGATTGCATTGTATCCAATGTTGAAATATTAAGTAAGTTATTATGTAATATACAGCGAGGAAGCAATCAGATACTCTTAAAGCAAGAGAGTCAGTTTATTGATGCAAATCTGTTTCCTAAATGAAAAAGAGGGACATTTTTAGAGCTAAGAGGGACAGAGGGACATGAGTTAAAAATAGGGACTGTCCCTCCAAAATAGGGACACTTGGGAGGTATGTGTCTAGTGGTTACATATTATATACAGTAATTATCTCAAAAACAATTTTCCAAAGGGCAACTAATTATCAAATATTTACTAACCACCATCTATAGTGATACTTAATAAAACTTAACTTTTAATGTATATTATTATAATCTATCAAATTAATTTAAAACAGGAACCAGCAGCTATATACTTCCTATCCTACGCACTGAGGAAAGTCAAATTGTATATGAGTGCCTACAGTACACTATCTTTAGGATACACACTGCCTGGCAACTAAAATAAATTCACTGCCTCTTTCCCCCCCTGACATGTTTCGTCACTGAAGTAGCATCTTCAGGGGTTACTGTTAGAGATGGGCGAATTGATTCCAACGAAGTGGAATTCGTTTAGAATTTCAGGAAAACTTCGGTTCTGAACGAAGTCGAAGTTTGGGGTACTTCGGGTGAACGAAGTGTGCTTTTGATTGATAAAATGGCTGCGAGCACATGGCGGCGTACATGGGGCAAAGCACTCTGGGAGGAAGAAGGGCATAGCCTGCATGACATGTGCAGAGATGAAGCCAATCAGAGACCGCGGGATTCTGTGACGTCACCGCACTATATAAGATCCGGGCGACGCCGGGAGCTCACACTCCTCTCACTGTGCTCATCAGGGAAGGTGCTGCCGCGGCTGATAACTCTTACTGAAGAACTCACTTTTATATAGCGATTTCTGTGGGGTGTCTCAGCTTGTCTCAGAGACTGTTTCTCTTAATGTTCTATTTCTGATTTTTTGGGGTATTGGATCTGAAGTCCAGTGTGCGTCCACTGCAGCTGCATATACATTTTAACCCCTTAACGACCTTGGGCGTATCAGTACGTCCCAGGGCCGCTAAGGGGCTTTGCAGGAGGATCGCTCCGCGACCCCCCCGCGCAGCCACCGGGTGTTAGCGGCAAATCGGCGCTAACACCCGGCAGTAACAGCGCCGGCGGGTGGCTCCGCCCGCTGGCGCTGTTTTACCCATCAGGCGCCGCGGCGAAGATGGCCGCGCCGTCTGAATTAACGGCGATCGGTGCCGCGCACCGATCTGTGCAGTGATCGGCATAAGCGCAGCTATGCTGCACCGATCCGATCACCGGGCATTGTGGTGGGGAGCCTTGGGAAGGCACCCGTCACTTACCCTGGCCGGTTTGCCCCACTTCCGTCCGCAGACAGGAAGTGGGGAAACCGCCATCTTTGTACACCCTAATGCATTGCCTATGCCAGTGTTCCCCAACTCCAGTCCTCAAGGGACACCAACAGGTCATGTTTTCAGGATCTCCCACAGAATGCACTGACAATAATGATATCACCTGTGCAGAATGCACTGACAATAATGACTTCACCTGTGCAATGCTAAGGAAAGCCAGAAAACATGACCTGTTGGTGTGCCTTGAGGACTAGGGTTGGGAACCTCTGGCCTATGCAATGCATTAGGTTGTATTAACAATCGTGCCACCTAGTGGTCAAGTACCACAGGTGGCCTCAATGTTACAGTAAAAAAAAAAAAAAAATAATAAAGTTTTAAAGTACAAAACAAAAAAAAAGTATTAAAAGTTCAAATCACCCCCCTTTCCCCATTTTACAAATAAAATCATTAAAATAATAAAAAAGTTACACATATTTGGTATCGCCGCATCCGAAAAAGTCCGATCTATAAAAATATAACATCATTTATCCCGTACGCTGAACACCATAGAAGAAAAAAAATTCCAAACGCCAAAATTGCGTTTTTTGGTCATTTTACGTCACTCAAAAAATGGAATAAAAATGATCAAAAAAGTCGCATGCATTCCAAACTGCTAGCGATAAAAAGTACACTTCAGCCTGCAAAAAATGCCTCCTCACTGACGTCCGTAGGTGTTAGTACAAAAAAGTTATTGGTCGCACAAAATGGCGCCGTGGCGCAAATTTCAAAAATAGAAAATGTTTGGAATTTTTTTACGGTACCAAAACATAACGGAAACCCTACATGTTTGGTATTGCCGGATGCGTAACAACCTGTAGAATACAGATAATACATTATATTTACCGAAGATTGAACGCCGTAAAAGCAAAACCCCCGCAAACATGGCGAAAATAAAATTTTCACAATTTGTCCCACTTGGAATTTTTTTGCGGCTTCCCAGTATATTCTACAGTATAGTGAATAACACCATTAGAAAGTAAATCTTGTCCCGCAAAATAAAAGCCCTCATGTGTCTATATAGTGGAAAAATAAAGAAGTTATGGCTTTCAAAAAGGGAGGGGGGAAAAACAAACTGTCACCCAAAAAAAAACGCCCGGTTTTTAAGGGGGTTCATGCTATCTGCTCACACACATTGAATATGCAAGGGGGATCAAAGCCTTTCCCTTTTGTATTCATTTAAAAAAAACCCCCGTTTTTTATAATAAAAAAATCCCACTTTTTTTGGGCTGCTCAATTTTTTGCGAAATTTTCTCCAGGGGTTAAAAAGGGTTTGTTTGCTGTTGTGGTGACTCCAGAAACCGTTTTTTCACCCCCAAAAAATTTTTAAATTTCCTGTCCAAATTCACAAGCAAAGGGTAATAAAATTTTTTCTCTTGTTGGTAGGTAAAAACACGCAATTTAACCGCTAAAAAAGCTAGTAGTTTCGGTTGCTCAATTTCTTTTGCGCAATTTACACCCAGGGGTTAAATTAAGATTTGTTTTTTGCTGTGGTGAAAAAAAAACCGTTTTTTCCCCGCCAAAAATTAAAATTTTTCCTGAAACCATAATTCACAAGAAAGGTTTAATCACAATTTTTCTTTTGTGTAGCGAGAAAACACGAAATTTGAAACAGCTAAAAGCTAGTTTTTGGGGTTGCCAATTTTTTTGCGCAATTTACATCCGGGGGGTTAAATTTAAAGCGTTGTTTTTGCTGTGGTGACAAAATAAACCGTCTTTTTCACCCCCAAAAATACAATTTTTCCGTACCATAATTCACAAGAAAAGGGTTTAAATTACAATTTTTTCTTTTTGTGTACGTAGAAAACACGCAATTGGTAAACACCTAACAAAGCTAGTATTTTCTGGTTTGCCTTTTTTTCTTTTTTCGAAATTTTAAACATCCAGGGGTTAATTGCGTTTTTTTTTCCTGCTGTGGTGACAAAAATAGACCGCTTTTTTTCCCCGCCAAAAAATAAAATTTTTCCTGCCCAAATTCACAAGCAAAGGGAATTACAATTTTTTCTCTTGTTGTGTCGTAGAAAACACGAAATTGTAACCCCTACAAAGCTAGAGTTTCTGGTTGCTCAATTTTTTTGGAAATTTTTACATCCGGGGGTTAAATTTAAGGTTGTTTCGTTGTACCCTAAAAGAAACTTTGTTTTTTCACCCCCACAGAAAAAATTCGTAGCATAATTCAAACCGAAGGTTAATTAAGTGTTTGTGCTTTTATATTCATAAAATACAAATTTTTTTAAAAACGCACATACAAGTAAATTTTCCCCTGCTCATTTGTGGGCGCAATTTATACCCAAGGTTACCCAAAGCTTTTATGGGTTTTTTGGGAGTCAAATACGGGGTGTGTTTTTAAAAATTACAGATATTTTATCAAACATGTCTTACATTTTAAAAAAAAACAGAAAAGTCAGACGAGAGGTGGCAGTCTTCACCTGCGGTGGCGGGCACAAACTTTCCGGAGCAGGTCGCAGACAGCAAGGGGACGTGCAGCGGGGGCATCGGTAGGCCAAAATCCCGGTCATTAGGGCCGTGTACTGAAAGCACCAATTTTTTCTTGTTGGTTGATGGGTATCCATTCCCTCCAGATGACTCTAAAACCCCCACCAAGAGCGGGGGGAAAATCAGAAAACCCCTTATTTGGGGCAGGGCCCCCGGAGCGGGTAGCGGCCCTCACCTCCTAAACCCGCCTTGTCCCATCCGGTTCCCCCTACCCAGAGATCTACTTTTGGGGTCTGGGCTCAGGCCACTTACAGGGGATGAAAATTTAAGGAGGGCAGTCAGCAGCTACTGGCAGCGAAAAAAAGGGGGCCAAACCCCCTGTTCTTGCAGAGGCGGCAAAAAAAGATTTAGATGGCTGGGAGGTCTGTTGTAGGGTCAGCCTCGCTACCAAGACCGGTGATGGGGACGAGTGACGTTAAACACAAATAATGATGTGTGGCCCCGCATTTGGGAGTGGTGAGGAAAAGGGCTTCATCAGTAGGGAAGGGGCGTCACTTGCGGCGGGCGCGCGCACCCAGCAAGGGGTCGTGTGGCCAGAGTCACAGATGCACAGTGTGAGGTGGGAGCCAAGCGCCAGGGGAAAAAAACCCGCTTCGCAGATCCAAAGAAAGTAGCGAACGGGGGTCAGCAGCCCGGGGGGCAGTAGTCACCAGTGCAGCTTTGGCGAAAAAACCCAAATATCGGCGGGTGGGCAGTTCTTTGCTAAGACCCCGGGGAGCCAAATTTGGGGTTTTAAATGAGAATCTGTAGCAAAAAGGGGAAAGTGTGGCCAGGGAGCTAAGTTGGCCCCCGGGCCCTGCGTCAAACTGCACGCCCCTTACCCGGGGGCCCGGGGAAAAACGGGCTCAGATGTGGGGGTCCATCCTCCCGCCGCAAGGCCGGGCACGATGCCATTGCAGCCAGCAAGGCTCCACCACCTCTGAGAAGGGAGTGTTTCCTTTGTCATCATCTCCGGGCCAGATGCTCCCTCGCTTCGCTTCATGGGGCCAGCAGTTGTTCAGCGAGGGATTGCAAAGAGACAACAGTATGCGTCCAACCACCTAAGTGCAGAGCTGACTGGCCCGTCCAAATTGTTGGGACGAGTCCCCCCTTTCCAAATGGTGGACTCTGCACCCTTCAGAGAACTAATGGCTTTTGCCGAGCCGAGTGGAGATTCCAAACCGTAATTTCTTTTCCAAAAGGGGTACCAGCACTTCATAAATATGAAACAGAAAGGGGGGCCCTCCTTTAGTTAGGGGTTTTTTCCCCAAGGTGCCGGCAGCACGGACTTGGAGCTGTAACTCGTCAGGGCCAGTACATTTCCCCTTTACGGCCCATGGGGGGATGTGCTCCGGGCCCCGGCACACCAAAAACTTTGGGCAGGAGACCCGCTTCCTCCTCCACGTTGTCAAACTGCGGGGTTTGCGCCCAATGTCCCTCCCCCTCCCCCACCACCACCAAAAACCATCTCAGCCTCCCCAAGTATCTCCCCATACCAGTGTAGGGGACAGCGGGGGTCACGCAGTTTACACCTGGCTTGCCCCCGGCGAAAAAGTCAACAGGGGGAAATGTACGTTTAGCAGAAAAATCGATGTGTGGCTTTTCCCCACCCAATCAAAACGGAACCCTGGGGACGACAATGGGGGGAAATGGTGTCCGCGCTGCACCCAGGAGGATGGTCCTGCGCCCCGCAGGCGAAGTGTTTTAAACTGGTTGTGAAAAAGGGTTCCGAAATTCCACCCATCTTTTGAAGATTTTGAAAATGGCCAGGAAATGTGCATGCATTTATCCCCTTCGTACCCCAAACCAGGGCACCCTCCCCGGTTGCAGCGGCAGAACAGCCTTCCCCCAAACACTTGATATGCGATGTTTCCACGGTTGGGAATTAGCTGCACATGTTGGACCGACTGTATAACAGAAAGGTAATTAAAAGATTTTTTGATGATCCAGGCGAAAAGGGTACTTCCCCGGTAACTTTGATGTCAGCCAGTGGGATTGCTGAAACCCCACCTTGAGGGGTTTTTGAGGCCAGGACTACGGGATGAATAACTCATTCCACTGGTTCATGTCCCCGAACGATGCTGAAAAAATTTTCTGGGCAGGGGACTGGAGATGTGGGGGACTACATTCGCGCCCCAAAATCCGCTGGGGACTGAAATGGGGGAGGGGGAGGGCATTGGAAGAAAGATTTTCTGGTGAAAAGAGTGGATTTTTACCAGGTGAAAGAGAGGAGGACAGGAGCAGCTGGGGGGAGGTAGATGGAAATGAGGAAGACGAGGCAGATGACCCCAAGCACCGTGGAGTTTAAGGGAATGGAGGCGGGAGCCACTCGGAGTCATTTTGCAAAGGCCCCCGCATGCTGATTTGCCTGGGGTGTGAAAGCCCAATAGTCACATCCGGGGGGGAGAGGGGTGATTTGGTTCTCCCCCTTTTTACCCTCGTACCGGTCCAAAATGGGAGCCTTTTTCCCAGCTATTGAGAGGGGGACAAACTCAAATACTATAGGGAAATCCTCTTATCAAGGGGCGCCATGTGCGGGATGTCCTCCCCTGACAGGTTACCGGGGTTCCCCAGCGTCCATACTAAATGCCCCCGGTGCTGGGGGAAAGGGGGGGGGGGGGGGGGTAGGAGCATACCGTCATCACCAAACCAATCGATCAGATGAGCAGCTTCCCTTTACCCGCCTAGTGAGGGGGGCAGTTGCCAGCAGCCAGGCCCCGGACAGTCCCCGAACCCGCAGGTGGTGGCCCACATGGACAGCACTCGCCACCCCCTTAGAAGATGGGATACTGGGGGAGCCAAATGGATGTGTGGGGCCCCAAATTCCAGTTTGCAGTGGAGAAATTTGCCCCCCCAGTAGTGTGGGGATCAAGCGGGTGTTCATGCGGGGGGGGGCCATCTTACCCCAAAGGGGAACCGTTTTCCCAAGGGAAAAAGTGGAATGACTGACCTTTGCAAGAGAATCAAGTGGATCGGCCAGGATTTCCACACACCAATGCCTTTGGCGTCATTGGGTTCAAATACCCGCCCCAACTATTCTACCGCCACACTGTTCATTGGGGCCCCTGTTGACCCCCATGTGCTGTGTGGCTGCGCCCTACCCACACACTGTGTCATTGTGCCACTCTGTGGTCTCTCCCTTTTTTTTGCCACCCTAGAATGTCATTGTGCCACTGTTGACCCCTTTCTCTGCTGCTGTTAGCGCAAAATTCACACGTTCTTGTGCCACTGTCTGACCCCATACCGGGGGGTCTTTCCATTGGGCAGGTGGCCACTGCCCCGGGGCCCCACGATTCTGGGGGCCCTCCCGGGGAGCCGCCTACCCCGCCCAGGGAGCGACAGCCAGGCTCGCCCGGGGGCCGCCGGGCTTCGGGCCGCAGCGCCGGCTCGGAGCGTCGCCGGGGGAGGCTGGGGTTTCCCCTTGGCGGGCCCCGAGTACCGGCGCCGGTCTGTGGCCCCCTCATCACACGGCTGCATGGCCGGGTCACAGACCCAGCCATGCAGCCATCACGGCCGCTGCCTGCACCGCGCGGTGCAAGCAGCAGCCGAGGCTGAACATCTGGGATCTACTGATCCCGTCTGTTCAGCTCCCAGGAGGCCGCGGGGCAGGCGCGCGATGTGATGACGTCATCGCGCGCCCGCTCCGCGGCCCTGCACTCTGCTGCCAGCGGCCACCGGCTCCGGACGTGGAGAAGAGGAAGGAAATCTGGTAAGTAAGATTTTTATTTATTTATTTTTTTAAACTACTGGCACTACCTGGCAACAATGGGGGCACCTACCTGGCAACAATGGGGAACATCTACCTGGCAACAATGGGGAACATCTACCTGGCAACAATGGGGGCACTACCTGGCAACAATGGGGAACATCTACCTGGCAACAGAGGGGACATCTACCTGGCAACAGAGGGGGCATCTACCTGGCAACAATGGGGACACTACCTGGCAACAGAGGGGGCATCTACCTGGCAACAGAGGGGGCATCTACCTGGCAACAGTGGGGGCACTACCTGGCAACAATGGGGGCACTAGCTGGCAACAGAGGGGGCACTAGCTGGCAAACAACGGGGACACTACCTGGCAACAATGGGGGCACCTACCTGGCTAATAAAGGGGGGCACCTACCTGGCAACAGAGGGGGCATCTACCTGGCAACAGAGGGGGCACTACCTGGCAACAGAGGGGGCAGCTACCTGGCAACAGAGGGGGCACTACCTGGCAACAGAGGGGGCATCTACCTGGCAACAGAGGGGGCACTACCTGGCAAACAATGGGGACACTACCTGGCAACAATGGGGGCACTACCTGGCAACAGAGGGGACATCTACCTGGCAACAGAGGGGGCACTACCTGGCAACAGAGGGGGCACTACCTGGCAACAGAGGGGGCACTAGCTGGCAACAATGGGGGCACTAGCTGGCAACAATGGGGGCACTACCTGGCAACAGAGGGGGCACTAGCTGGCAACAATGGGGGCACGAGCTGGCAACAGAGGGGGCACTAGCTGGCAAACAATGGGGGCACCTACCTGGCTAACAAAGGGGGGCACCTACCTGGCTACCCGCGGGGCATCTACTGGCCTCCCAGGGGGCAGCTACCTGCCGGTAAGGGGCACTACCTGCTTATGGGGGGATACTACCTGGCTATAAGGGCATCTACCTGGCTTTCTTCCAAAGCCGTTATGCAGTTAGGTGGAGTGGGTGTGGCTTTTTGAAGGGGGCGTGGCATACTGAAAAGATGGGCGTGCCCATCTAAAATCTCCTGCTTTTTCATTTTCAAAAGTTGGCAACTATGTACTACCTACTTACTAAATGTGGGGCGCCCATAACAAAGGTAGGAATCAGCAGCGAAGTGCTGATAAAGTGAGGATTCTAAGATGTTTGTGCGTTGCATTCTGCAGGGACGAGTGGCGGCCGGGACAAGTCATCATGGCGGTCTGGACGGAAGGAGAGGAAAAGGGAAAAAGAACGATTCAGAGAACGACTGATCAGACAGGACGTCTCCGGTGAGTCCCTGGTGTCAGGGGTTATTTTGCTATTATATTCCATCAGTGCTAAAGTCTCTGTCATGTAATGGTGACCGGAGCTGGTAATGTTTATATTTGTTTCTTTGAGTAGTGGTGTTTTTTTTTTTGGGGGGGGGGGGGGGCAGTACACCGCTCTGCCCAGGGGCCCATAGTGCTGTGAAGACGGCCCTGCTCATACTGCTGCCGCCGTGACCTCCGCTCTCAGTCATTGTGCCACTCTGTGACTTCCTCGTGTTTTGCCACCTCCAGAATGTCATTGTGCCACTCTCTGACCTCATGCTGCTGTGGCTGCCGCCGTCACCTCCACACTCTGTCACTAATGTTGCCACCTGAGCCCTCAGCTTGTTTTTTTCCAGCTTTCGCTGCCATGACTTTATCAGGCTACATTCCCGCTTGAGTTTTTTGGTCAGTTTTGCCCTCTTAAGTGCCCAGGGAATTTTATAGTGAAGCGTTTCTAAGAGCGGCGGCAGTCATCTGCGTGTCATACTAAAAGACAGCATTGTATGAAGACCAAACCAAGCTCCCTCTGCATATTTAAGCATGGCACAACGTTCTACAGCACCATGCAGGCTCTGTGCAGCCTGGAAATAGCTGCTTTTTAACGTGATTCATCCCAAAGTAATTCGGAACGAAGTTATTTTTGTCGGGAAATTCGACGAAGTCACCGAATCGAATTTTTTAGAAATTCGCCCATCTCTAGTTACTGTCCTATCCCAAGGATACACACAATAAGATCTTATAGTTCATCATATTATAGTTCACATGTATGGATTCTACAATATTTATATAGTTCTAATTATATCTTGGTAGTAAATCACCTTTTAGAAGAATTGTATCTTTATTTTAATTGGTTGTATCATAACGGACTTCTATTTAGAGGGAACCTGTCAGGTGGTTTATGCTGCCCTTTCTGAGAGCAGGATGCACCCACAAAGGAGGTATGCTGGCAAAGGACTTTCTATTTTACATTATGTGACTTGGGATAGGATTCATGGGTAAAATGCAAAGAAAAAAGCTGATCGAATTCAATAAGAGACAGTGGAAGTCCTACTGACCCCGCCCAAATAGTTATTGACCGCTTCTTCTGCATTAATCTGCATGCAGAGCAAACTTCCAATTACTGTAGGTGGGTGGGGTCAGCAGTAGTTTCGCTTTCGGTTAGATTTTTTTTCTCTGCTTTTTGCTCAAATTCTGCCATATATTATATGAACCTATATATCATAGAGCTCAGCTCCTCTCCTCTATCATATAACCCTATATATCACAGAGCTCAGCTTCACTATCATATAACCCTATATATCACACAGCTCAGCTCCTCTATCATATAACCCTATATATCACAGAGCTCAGCTTCTCTCCCTCTATCATATAACACTATACATCACAGAGCTCAGCTTCTCTCCCTCTATCATATAACCCTATATATCATAGAGCTCAGCTCCTCTATCATATAACCCTATATATCACACAGCTCAGCTTCTCTCCTCTATCTTATAACCCCATATATCACAGAGCTCAGCTTATGTCCTTTATCATATAACCCTATACTATCATATAACCCCATATATCACAGAGCTCAGCTTCTCTATCATATAACCCTATATATCACGGAGCATAGCTTTTCTCCCTCTATCACATCCTACTCTCAGATAGGGCAGCAAATACGACCTGACAGGTTCCCTTTAAGAGAATTGAGCGGAGCTTCAAGACCAGTCACAACCTACGGCTAAAAGTGACAAATCTCAAACCTTTTTTTTCTAATCCTGGACAACTTCATTATGATCAGTTTCAAAACACTGACTTGACATTGACAATGCAAATATAAATCGTCATGAATAACTTTTCCATCTTTAAAAATGTCCTTGGCAGTTGCATGAATTAATCCTACTGATTTGAGGCATGGTGCTGGGACATACATAATGTATTATTATGGGACTCGGTAAACATGAAGAACACTCAGTTATGACTATTCCTTTATCACTGCTAAAGCTACTTTATTTTCTACACAGCATACGACAGGCAATTACACTACAATAGACCAAGATCCTGTCTGAAGTTGGAGTAGGGCAGGCAGACCTTTGCTTTCTGACCACAAAGATTTGTGCTGGAAAAAATGTACAATTAAAAGCAGCTTCCACTTAATAGTTACTAAGGAACATCTTAAGAGGAGTGTACTTTGCCTCTAATGTACACACATAGGTTATGTTCCCTAGAAATAAAATGTAGTTAATATCTGGTAATTAAGGTTAAAGGGGTTTACTATCACTAGAAAACAAGGTCTGCTTTCTCAAATAAAACTGCACCACATTTCCCACAGATTGTGACATTGCAGGTGAGCCCCGGTCAAATCAAAGAATTAAAGGGAAGCTTAAAGGGATTGTCTCACTACAAGGATTGCTTTTTATGTTAAAGATCTTGCAAAAACAAGTCACTTTGCAATATATGTCCATTAACAGTGTCCTACCTATTTCTAGATATCACCTCTTGTATGGGCTGCATCAGATCATCAGGTTGCTGTAGCTACAGACCTGTTTGATCTCTCCTGATAGGCCACCAGTGCTGGTCGCTATAGATACAGACCTGGATTCTACTGCAGTACAGTAGAAGCCAGTAAACACCCATCTGAATTCAAAAATGAAACCAAGAAAATAGGACTAAGGTGAGAAGAATCACTGTATGAGACAACCCATTTGTCATGAGCCAATGGCTTATGTTTGGAGACACCACGGTGCCCACCGAGGTCTTTGCCACTGTATACAGCTATGGTCTACAGAGCTGCACAACCCAAACATTGGTGTGGTGCTATTATTATACAAGAACTAAGCCATGTGCTTGTAATTCAAAAACGTGTATCAATCCAATTATGGCTATAGAGTATCCACTACCTGCTCTTTCCATATTATGTATGTATGTTTGTATGTATGTATGTATGCATGTATGAATGAATGAATGAATGAATTTATGTATGTATGTATGTATGTATGTATTTATGTATGTATGTATGCATGCATGTTTGAATTTAGTATTTCATTTTTATTTCTTTATGTCAAAAATGGGGGTTCAAATCATTAGATGGGGATGTTGTGCAGTTATCAGCTGACAAAAGTAGTTGCAGACTTAACATGAAAGGCAAAAGGTTGATCACAAGATAAATATACATTGTTAAAGGGGTATTCCCGTTTAATTAATTAGGTTTAAACAAATAGGGAATTTTACCAAATACATCGCTTTTCCGATTTTCTCTTCAGAGAGAGGAGTAGATCTCATCTCCTGCTTTTGCATACAACCTTCCCTAGTTACTGGCCAGCTCTCTCTGCTCCCTGCTGTGTTTGTTATCTGAAAGTTGTGAGCGGGTTTACATTACTTTCTAACAAACATTAACCCTTTAGAGTTCTGTATCCTTGTGCATTACAGTTATATCCTTGTGCAATACAAACCTCTAGCATTCATATCCCTTTAACAGGCTAAGCTAGGAATAGCAGAGCTGATACGCCAATCCATACCAGGGCCGGGATGATGGGTAGGCAAAGCTAAGCGGATGCCTAGGGCGCCACTTCATCTCAGGCAGAAAAGGTGGGGGCAAGGAGGTATGGAGTGGGCTAAATTTTCCATTTGGGGGGGTGCTTTGTGCCTTATTTGCCTATTGCACCAGAATACCTTGTCCCAGCCCTGATCCCTACTGTAGACTTACTAGGAAGTGAGAGTCTGAAGCTGGCTGTAGCTATGTAAAACAGGATGGCGAGACAAATCCTTTATTGATGTTGACAACCAGGACTGGGACAAGGTATTCTGGTGCCCTAGGCAAATAAGGCATATAGTCCCATCCATACCTCCTTACGCCCCCTTTTCTGCCTGGAATGAAGTGGCGCCCTAGGCGGTCACCTACCTTTTTCTACCTGTTGTCCTGGCCCTGATGATGGCTATGCACTTTAGTGGATACAGGGACCGCAGGCATATATAAGCCAGCCATTTGAGGAAGAACCTGGTTGCTGTCAATAGTTCAAGTTTGAATTATTGCAGCAAAAAGGATCCTCTGAGCACCAGCCAGTGGTAGAACAGAGGCACGCCAGGCCTTTATAGAGAATTACTCATAAAGCAGAAATATAGAAATAGACAGAGAGCAGGAAAAAGATATAAAAAAAAAAGACACAGAGAGAAAAAACTGTCAGTAAAAAGGGAAGGAATAGTGTGATGGACAACAGCAGCCGGACACCAGGCTGATGGTGAAAGAGGAGCCCATAGTCTATCGGAGCTGATAGACCTTCTGCTTCAATACTATTGGGCTTGGAAGATTGATGGTGAAGTGCGGGTACGGCAAGTAGATTCTGTTCTTGTCTGGCTGAGAGGTGATTGCTCCAGACATAACAGAGATAAAGTAAATGAGAAAGTTAACTCCTCCAAGTGAAGTATTGTATACTTATTATGTCTGAAACTGTAAGCCTGATCCGGGAGTCAAACCTTCCAAAAACACTGCTGACTCCTATTGGTTCCTATTCACTACAACTCCTAGCACACCACCACTGGTAGGCCTATTACACCATTACTCCATACACCTACACTTATGGTGCCCCTGTCACTTTATAGCGTTATCACCTTAATTTAAACTATTTTGATTGCTTTGGAGAACCACATACCCACCATTGGGGAATTGGGTTGTGTGCATAGAAGAGGTATACAAGATTGCACCAAGTGTAAAATTGGTCCAGGTAATATTTGCCACTACAAGTTACATATGGGTTGAGAGATTAAAAAAATGGCACTATTAGGGTGATTAATGGCTAGATGAGCCAAGATTAAGTGGGAGCAAGAAATGCATGTCCCCTGATGAATAGTCAAGCCACAGCCCACACCCCTCTTCTATTGGTGCCGGAACCTTTATATGAAGTAATGTTTTACACTGTACCCATAATATGTATATATCCCTATAGTCAACATAATAAAATATTGTCACATAACAGTGCTGTACAGTGCCATTACCTCCATATACAGTACAGAATACACTATACAGTATATATTTGTTTCTTTTGAGGAGAGAAATAGCGCTCGGGAATAAAAGAATTTCTAAGAACACCTGGGTATTTAACCACTATGGTGGTGTCTTAGTTTATTTTAAAAAGAATAAAACAACGCGTTTCGCCAGCAAACCAAGCCATTTTATTCATTTTAAATTAAACTAAGACACCACCATAGTGGTTAAATACCCAGGTGTTCTTAGAAATTCTTTTATTCCCGAGCACTATTTCTCTCATCAAATGAAACAAATATATCCTTTCCGTGGATCCTCGGAGCGGAGTGTATCCTCGTGTTTGGAGAGCCTAGCAGCTGCTGTTCAACGGAAAACCCGAGGTCTCATCGATCTATTATATGCCCTATATATGTGTTGTACCATTCTGTACAACTTAACAAGGTGAGCGGCCCATATTGCGGATTTGTGGTTATTAATATATTTCACTTGAGTGCGCTCCTTTCCTGTATTCTCTATAGCTATAACACTATACAGTATAGTGACTAGTTGTGCCAAACAATACCTAAACTAACTAAATACTGCGAATTGGACTCCTTCAGAATACTCTTTTTTTTATTTGTTTGTGCTCCAAGGTCGCCACCACAGTAATATTTTGATTGCCATTGCTCATTTTAATAATACGATCCCATTACTAGTGGAGAAATGGCCTTTCATTAGCTAAGAGAAATGTTCTGCCAGTGCCGTGCATACTAAGCAGCATAACAGGAACGCTTCAGGGGGATCGGAGTCTTCGGAGCACAGTCCGTTTAATACAATGTTTATTCTTAGGGGTGTTATGTCAGGAATCGGTGGCTTTATTCGCAGAGGGTCATTTATTTTCTCTTGTTACTAGGCTCTGTCACACTCTCAATTTCATTAATTTTCTGCTGATTGATGGGAATAATACTCTCCTGAGTAATGTTTGACTTGTGTACTACACTTGAAGAACTAATACATTCTGTTTCCTAAAGGTCAGAGAATCCTATTTTATCTTTATCACGTAACTATGAATAAATTATGTTGAGTGAAAAACTAAGGACACTTCTGAGCATTTAAGCCAGATCATCCCCATAAAGCTTTTATACAAGGGAACGTGCTTAATGACTGTCCTGAAAATCATTTTTCCTAGTTAAAGGGGTTGTCCCATAACCAACACCTACATACAGGATGGATCGTAAATGTTAAGGGTAACATGCATGAAATTTGGCGTTGACACGCCAAATTACATGCCCCTAATAACGGCATAGAATGTGCCTGATTTATGAACCCGCTATACAGCACTACAGCGGGTCATAAATCAGGCACATTCTAGCGCTAGGGCGACATTCCTGGCTCAGGTATACCACTTTGAAAGTGGTGTACCTGTTCTAGAGCAGTAATGCGCCTAAAAATGTTGTAGCGGAGCTACAAATATGTAGCTTCGTACATCAGGCACATTACAATCAAGCACATTACAAAGCGCTGCAGGCGCTATGTTATGCGCCCCGGAGCGGCGCATAGCAGAGCTGATAGCACATATTTCTTGCCACGTTTCGGATGCTTGAGAAAGGAAGGTAAAAGGCTTCTGAAACATTGCAAGGAGTATGTGCTATCAGCTCTGTTTAAGTGCGTTTCCTTAGGACTCCGAAGGGGTTGTCTAACTACACTGATTCATCTTACCTCAGTCCTGTCTTCTTGGTTTCACTTTGAATTCAGGGACCTGTTTACTGGCTTTCACTAGGCTGCAGTAGAATCCAGGTCTGTAGCTATAGCGACCAGTGCTGGCAGTCTATCAGGAGAGATCAAACAGGTCTGAAGCTACAGCGAACTGAGGAGCTGATGCAGCACATACAAGAGGGAATATCTTGGAATAGGTAGGACACTGTCAATGGACAGATATTGCAAAGTGACTTGTTTGTGCAAGATCTTTAACATAAAAAGCAATTCTTGTAGTGAGACAACCCCTTTAAGGACTTGAAAACTTTCCCAATGAGGACATGAAGATTATTGATTTTTTGAAGGTGCATAACGAGGGATGAATGGATACCCTAAACCAAGGCACACTGGTGTACAAGTTTATATTAAAGTAAGCAGCATCTAGTGCATAATAACCACCATTGGAGCGCTCACAAATCACTACTATGGGGGATCGCAGTGCCCCCATAATGTCAAGGTCATGGCATAATGTCAAGGTCATTTTTTAAGTAATGGTCGAGCATTAGCACTGCCAATTCATACAACTTAATAAAAGTCATGGAAAGATTGAAGAGAGACAATTGCTCGATATAAACTTCTCACCAACATAGTTGTGTTGGTGACAAAGTACAGAAATTCTGGAAACCCAAACTAGTAACAGATTGCTCTATTCCTCACCTCTGAGACCCAATCACTAGAACTGGTCTTAGAGTATTCACTTTTCATCACCAACACAACCACAATGAAGAGAAGTTTGTATGGAGCAGCACTTCATAATTCTAATAGACCAATATGAAGCAGAAACCTGCATGCCCTTGAATGAATATTCCTATCACATTGATTAGCTTTAAACATGTAAGCAAAGGTAAATAAGATTATTACCAAATACATTGCTGTTCTGACTTTGCTTTCTTTTACAGCTAGAGTAGTTATCTTCTGCTTGGGTAGACAAGCTTCCCTAGGTAACCAATCACCTCTATCTGCTCTTGCAGCTCTGGCCGGGATGGTGACATTACTTCCTGCTATGTTTTATCAGCAGCACAGGAGATTGTTTAAATTACTTACTGACAAACTTGAACCCTCTAGAGCTTTAGTAAAGTTTCCTTAATCATTATGACAGTAATGAGAAGAAAATGAAAGTGTCCATTTAAGTGCCTCAGAAAATGATATTGTCAGCAGTGTGCTACTGCCCCTTTAAAATTGTTTGTCTATTTTTAGCCTCAGCCAGGGTTCTGCACTGAGCCTAGCAGATTACTCCTGGGCCCAATCTCTGGCTGGGGCGGGTATTTAACCTCATTGCCTGTGATTGCTTCTGTGTCCTGGCTTTTGTTCTTGGGCGTTGGCTATTTTGTGGGTGTTCCTCTGGTTCTGGACCACGTCTTGTATCTCGGTTATTTTGCTGCCTGTCGATTTTGTACTGCGTTCTCTCCTGGTTTTACCACAGCTCCTCTGACTTCGCTGACTTGTTTGTTTTCTGTTTAATCTGTGCTCTGTTTGTCTCTTATTTGTTGTCTGTCTGCTCCCTGCTTTAGACCAGGGTTTTTTCAGGATAGGTTAGAGTGCAGGGTCACCTTATTCAGGGCGGTCGCTCTGCTTCAGCAGGCTTGGACTGGCCCACAGGGAAACGGGGGAAACCCCCAGTAGGCTCCTGAGCCTGGTAGACCTGGAGTTGTTTATTAACTCAATATACATCCTCAGAATAGGCAAAAAAACAGAGAAAGAGTGAAAAAAGCAAGAAGAAGAGCATAGAAGGTATCTATTGTCATTTACAGAACCTGTAGGGTGGGCTCCTATAATAAACTCCACCGTCGGGCCCATAAAAACTCAAATAGTGGGCCCTTAGAGTCAACTCCACCTGTGGGCCCTAGGTACCCCAGTCCAACACTGTGCTTCAGGCAAGGTAAGCCAGGGAGAGATTAGAGCACTCTTAACACATTTGCAGCAAAGAAGTTTTCAGATTTAATCAGCATCAATCAAGTAATACTAGAGACGTTCTGCTCCTCCATACACTACTGTTACCTGGATACCAGGGTCACATGACCTGTGTTGTGGTCACATGATAAGACGCTGCTGGAGGTAGTAATACTGGAGAAGTTCTGCTCCTCCATACACTACTGTTACCTGGATACCAGGGTCACATGACCTGTGTGGTGGTCACATGATAAGACGCTGCTGGAGGTAGTAATACTGGAGAAGTTCTGCTCCTCCATACACTACTGTTACCTGGATACCAGGGTCACATGACCTGTGTGGTGGTCACATGATAAGACGCTGCTAGAGGTAGTAATACTGGAGAAGTTCTGCTCCTCCATACACTACTGTTACTTGGATACCAGGGTCACATGACCGGTGTAGTGGTCCCAATATAAGACGCTGCTGGAGGCAGTAATGCTGGAAAAGTTATGCTCCTTAATAATCTACTGTTACCTGGATACCAGGGGTCACATCGCAGTTTTGTCCATACAGGTACTTCTTAGAAGCCATTACTGTGGACAAAAAATTTGAGCAGTTTAATTTTTTTCTAAATAGCGGCGTACTGCATTGATAAAATAGAGGTACAGGAGTAGAATTTTAATACATGTATTATAGAAAATGGTGTAATTTCCTGTTATATACATAATAAATAAAGACATTATAAAACACATTATAAAGTGGACAACCTCTTTAAGAGAACAATGAAACAGCTAAAGAAGAACTATCAGCAGCAAGATGGGTACCACCAAACATTTCATGACTATGGTATGTAGACCTAAACCAAAGATGAGGCATTCTGTGGACATGTCTCACAGACGTCAAAACCAACAACTTATAATAGAGATGATAATAAAATATGTTGGATTCTGTCATTCACTATCAAAGTGTCAAACTGCAACATAAAAGTAATCTGCATATAAAGTTTTAATGGGGTTTTGCCACAAAGTCATTTCATACCTCCTTTTTCCAGCTTCAGGTCTCAGTGTGCTCAAAAGGGGGTGTTTGTGATTTGTTTGAATTGCATATCATGTGACTCAGCAGGTTTTTTCTTTTTAATTAACTGCACTGTTTGATTATTTACTAAAAAGAGTACAGAAGTAGAATGCCAGCACCTGGGGTTGAACACTCGCTCAGCAGTGAGTGTGTGTGATTATTAAGCAGGGAAGAGACTGGCAGTAGCTGCCTGAGAGAAGAGGCAATGTCTGAGCCACTACCTACAACCTCTGATTTTCCGTCATTTCATACAGGAATCTTACTGCTGTGGTTAGTCTTGCATTGGCCATGTGGGACTACAAAGCCCCTGCAACAATGCACTCTTTGGAAATGGTGAGTGGAAGGACTAAAATCAGCACTGCTAAGGGGTGTCCATTTTTATTAGAATATGGGTATATTTTCCTCTGTGTTTACCTAAATACTAACTAGAGGATAGAACTTTTCTGCCCCATGACTATAAAATATGCAACCAGGTTATTATGCTCTTGGTGAAGTATAAATCTGATAGAATTGGCTTAAAGGGGTAATCCTATCACAGCAAGTACTGCTGGAAGGGCCAGTTACTATAAAATAAGCAGTTTTCAAAATGCATGCCATTAAAATATTTGTATGCTTTACCTAATAGAGGTCTTTTTGAACCTTGAACTTGCTCTCTGGTATCCATGGTTACAAATCTCCACTGTGTGCATTCAGTTGGGCCAGTAATACAGCGTGATCAAAGACGGGCTGAGAATAAAGTTCCTTTACAAAAAGACCTGTATTAGGTAAAGCATGAATATTTTTTAATAACATGCATTTTGAAAATGTCTTGCTTTACAGTAATTGGCCCTTCCAGCATCACTTGCTATAATGGAAATACCCCTTTAACCCATTGCTACATTTTCACTGCTGGAATTAAAACCTCATGCACACAGCAATATACAATCTCCATTAAGGCTGTTATAGGCATCAATGAAAGTGTATAAAACAAAAGTGTAACTCTGCATGCCTCTGAATTCATATTAAGACACACTGGGACACATTTACTATCACAAATACATCAGAATCCTGGTATACATATTTTATACCACATTTATTAAGACTTTTTAACAGTTCTGATCACTTTAGTGACATGGCTGACCACGGGGTGTGGCTTCATAAGGGGTGTGGTTTGATACAAAACATCATGTGCCAAAATGCTGGTGCTAATATTGGTGCAAACTTAACTAACTTGTAAGTGGAATCAAGTTAGACAAAAGTGTCTATACATGCGCCAGATTTAAACCGCCGTGATAAATTAGGAACATTGTGACTATCTAGTCTAAATTCACAATTCACACTAAGTATTAGGCTATGTTCACACGGCATAATTGCGGCGCGTACACTACGGCCGCAATTACGCTGGGTGATTTGGGAGTCGTGCTGATCAGCGCGTACTCCCGCAGTGCGTGGGGACTGGCAGCCCGCTGGCCCCATTAACATGAATTACTCGAGGTGCGTAATTGACATGTCCCTTATCTACCCACATACAATACGATCGTATTGTACAAGCGGGGAGAACTATGAGAACTATGGATTACCGTTATTTCGGCGCGCATCTCGCTCGTATTAGAGTGCAAATACGCGCCGAAATTAGCCCGTGTGAACATAGCCATAGACGGAATTAAAAAATGTTTCCTGTTTAATTTCATGTGAAATTTATGCCATGATCCCATCACATGCCATATTACCGAGGGCAACATTGCTGTGATACACTGGCACTGCCATATGGGGGCACTTTATGGCGACACAAGATGTGACTACAGCTCCATACTGCAGAGTCTTAGAGAATTGTATGATGCTGTAAACTCTGTGACTATAGCTCTGCCACGAGCCCATACAGGAAAACCAAGACTGGAGACACACCAACCAAACAACTGGACTATCTAGTGTCTCGACTGACTTTCGGGTTTACCTTAGATTACTTAGTAGGCCTAAATTGGCTAGGACGTACTATATACAAGCTGAACCTCTATTTTGCATGTCTGCGCTGCAATTATTTTAACGTTCATTTGTGAGGGTTAAAAAAACAATTCTCAGATTTGTATCTTTGCAAATGTTAAACTGATTAACACATGGCCCGATTCACAAAAGAAGAGATCGTTATTTAATGTGTCATTTTAGCAAAATAAAAAAGCTAAATTAGCAAGACTCAATATATTAATATCATTAGTAACATATTTAATGAATCCTGAGCTCGCTACAGACATGGCCAAAGCGGGTTTTTTTAAATGTATTTAAACATTACTCAAATGGGTCCAACATATTTAAAATTTTCAGTGCTAATTAGTTTCAAGTATTCACTGCATGTATTAGCAATAAGGTAATTAGTGGTAATTCACTATGAAGCTCATCCGAATTATATTTCGGTTAAAGTGGTTGTTGAATAAAGACAGCCACTTTTTGTATGCGCTATTAGGTCATATGAGCTTCAGAGAGAGATCCATATGTTTTGGCCAGAACAGATAGCCACTGACGAAAATCAGTTCTTCATCTGACAGATCCAGTGTCATTTGGTTGGCCAGTTATTTGAATGGCCAGCATGTAGTAAATGTTATGTTTCATTGACAGTAACCACTAGAAGAGAAACATATGGCTAGCTGCAGCTTACTCTGGGGATAATCACTAACCACAGCTAAATATATCACAAAATAGTTGACTTTGTTTTAATGGTTAAAGGGATTGTCCAGTGAAACAAAAAAAAAAAAAATAATCTCAAATTGCTTGCCTGAGTCCGTTTCTTTTCCTTGGAATATTTTCTTTGTAAATTTAGGATCTGTATGTAGCCTCTCTTCTCTGCAGCCAAGCAGCAGCCATTCCTGTTTGAAAGCAGTTTCCCTTTGTCCTCTAAAACTACAAGTCTTAGGATCCTTTTCTTGCTTTATCTATCTTCCTCCCTGCTTTACGTTAATACATGCCCCTATTTTCTCCCACATGTTGAAAGTTTTAGGAGGCAGAACCTAAAGGGGTGTGGCTTTAAAAGCTTTACTAAAAACTGATGTTGTGGGCTAGACACAGCTTTTGCCATTTTACAAATAAATTTTTTAAGAAGTCACATATAATTGGTATTGCTGGAATCATACCAAACTGCAGAATACAGATAACACATCAATTATACTGAAAAGTGAACGCCATAAAAACAAAACCCCGCAAAAATGGCACTATTAGTTTTTTTTCACTTTCACCCCACTTACAATTTTATTTCGGTTTCACTGCACTATATGGTATGGTCAATGACACCATTGAAATGTACAGTACTGCTTGTTCTGCAAAAAACAAATCCTCATACGACTTTGTAGATAGAAAAATAAGAAAAAGTTATAGCTCTTGGAAGGGAAGGTGGAAATAAAGAAAGCAACAAAGAAAAAATAGGCTGTGGCATAAAGGGGTTAAAGGGAACCTGTCACATTGAACATGTTATTTGCAGGCAGGTGGTTATAGAGCAGGAGCAGCTGATTGATATATGGTTTTGTTCGGAAAGGTTCATTAAAACCTGGAGTTTATTCAGTTATCTTACTGTTTATTCTGGGTTAAGGAGTCCAGTGGGCGGTCTTATCCGTGAATGACAGCCATCTCCCTGCCCACCTACACACGGAAGCCTCCCACTCACTAATAAGACCGTCCAGTGAACTCTTTAAAGGGAATGTGTCATCAAAAATGACTTCTTGTTTAACTCACATTTTTATGTTCAACACATTTTTTAAGAATTTTTGGTTATATTTTTTTTAATTTTCCATATCACTTTCAATATTTTTTTATAATCCTTAAGTCCTGCAGTTTTCACTTTGGCCACTAAGCCTAATAATAGCCTGACACTTTCTGTTCTGCACAGAAACATTCTCAGTTGTCTGCTCATTATCATCACAAAGAGGGTCAAACTGAAAGGAGACACCAGTGTAAATAGATAACACAGGATCCACCAGTCACAAGTGGAGATAGTCACAGTTCACTCTTTCAGCTCCCTGCACACTGATTTCTTCCCAGGTCACAGAGCATGACTAGAAAACTATCCTATAGAAGTCAATGGGACTGAGTCAGTTTGTTCCTAAAATGCTTTGAAGCTACTGAAAAAGCATCTCTCTGACTGTTTCAAAAGGCAGTGAAAACAAGGTTTGGGGCCCTTAAGTAAAAACTGAACATTATAAAAATTTTTTAAAAAAATTTTGGGAAAGGTGCTTGAAAAAATTAAAAAAAAAAATAAAAAACCCAAAAAATTTTCCTAAAAAATTTGTTTAACAAAAAAAGGGGAAATTAAACAATGCTAATTTTTTGATGAAACTTTCCCTTTTAACCCGGTTTAAGCAAAAAGGAAATTTTTAAAACCCCAAGTTGGGACTAAATTCTTTCCCCCAAAACTGTTTATCAATCTGCTCGCCTTTTTTTTACTGCTTAAAAATGCATGGTAGACCCGGATAGGTTCAATGGGGGAAGGGTTTTCCTTTTAAAAAGTCTTTTGGGGAAAAACGGTTAGGGAAATTTGTCCTTCCCTTATAAAAAAAATTATCAATTGTTGTCATTTTTAAATTTACTACCATTTAAACTTTAGGGGTTTCATTTTTAATTTTTAAAGATTGATCTCGTTTTTTTTGGGGCGACAGGGTTTAAAATTTTGTTTTTTTTTTATTTAGGTTTTTTTTTTAATTTTTTTTTTTTTTGGGGCAACCCAAAAATAAAAAATTGGGAATTTTCGGGTTTCCCCTCCTTTTGCATCAAGGGCGCCCGGGGCAGGGGATAATTGGGCAGGGGGCCGTTTTCCCTATGTGCTTTGTAGGAAAGGATTATTCAAAGGGTTTAAAATTGAAAGGGTTTGTGGGGGAAGTGTAAAAAAAGCCTTTGAAAACTTTTCCCAACCCTTTCGGGGGTTTTTTTCAATTCCTTTTTTGGGGGGCCAAAGCACCCCCTTTGTTAAGGTTTTCTGATGGGGTTGGGGATGAAACATGCATCAGTGGGTTTCTTAAAAATGCTTTGGTGAAATTTGAACAATTTTTTTAAAAATTTTTTGTTAAAAAGTGGAAAAAACCCATTTTACCTTTTTTCAAGGGGGCCTGGTGGCCAGAAGGGGGGGGGTTCAGGAGCATTGGGTGGGGGGATATTCTAGCTTTGGGGGCCCCTTTTAAAAACTGAGCAAGGAATGGGTTTTTAAATTTTGGGGTTGCTTTGGCTTTTCCCCTTTTTCCCCCCAAAATTCTGGTATTTTGCTTTTTTAAACTTTTTCTACAATTTTTTTTTTTTTTTTTTTTTTTAAAAGCTCAACCTATTCTTCATTGTCAAATCATGTCTTTTTAAACTCCAGGGGGTTTTAGTTTGTGAGATTTGGGCAAAAAAAGAAAAGTTCTGCTTTTGACCCAGTTGTACTTCAACCTCCCAAAATATTCCTTATTTTACATAATGAAATGATTTCTTGGGCCATTGTAGCCTTCTTTTTTTAATTTTCAATTTTGAAAAAAAAAAAGTTTGTTTTCTTAAACACCCCTTTTTTCCTATGCCCAAAAATTTTCTGTGTTTTTGAAGCAAAGAAACACCCCCCCCAATCCCAGTCACCCCATACTAAGTTATATTTCAGGTAAATAAAATTCTGGAGATTAGTAAATTGCAACAATCCAATCAGATTTTATCAGTATTTTTTGGGTTTAAAAATTTTGCTTTAAAATTGTGCTGTTTTCCCTTTTTCCCCCTTTTTTAAATTTGTTTTAGGCTTTTTGAACTTTTGTTTTTCACCTTGAAAAGGGGGTTGTGATTTTCAGGAAAAATGGTAGGGCCCTTGCCCTGGCATTTTGCCCCAAAAATTAAAAAAAAAATTTTTAGGGGTTTTATTGGTTCAAAACTAAGCCGACAAATAGCTAGACAAGAATATCATAAACCTGCCAAAAAATTAATTGTCCCATTAGCCATGCTAAAAAGGGTTTTACTTTTTTGTCGGGGTGATTAAGTAAAACAGGGCCTAAGCCTCCTGAGTATTGAAGGGGTTTTTAAAAAATTCTTCCTCCTTTTTTAAAAAAAATTTGTCCACTGCATTTTTGTTTTCTAATTTTCTAAACATAGTCTGCCATGAGTGCACAATGTTGTAACGCTGTTTGTAGAAATTGATGGCAACCAAAACTTATAACTGAAAAGAAGCCAACTAGCAGTTGCATGCAGGTTTTTACAAAGTTTTGTATCAAAAAAATGTAGAGACTTAGTTTTTAGATGATAGACGCAAAAACGGATAATGATAGGCATGGTTGGAAAGGATAAAAAATTTACTTGAATCAAGAAGAAAGGGACACCAAACAATCCCCTGCCCCCAAACAACTAGTTTTCCCCCCAATTTACTGTCCCTAACACCAGATGCCTCTAGCCCCGTCCCTGTCAATATTCCTATTAATTTCCTCAAAGGGTTTTTTCTGTTACAGCCCAGAGGCAAAATTGGAATGACACCCCACGGTGCTTGGCCAGGTAAAGTGCAGGCGGCGTGTTAAATTCAGGGCCATGTGGGGGAACAGGGAGAAGGGGGTTTTTCGACGGGAAAAGGGAAAAATTTGAGTATTTTTTTTTTTTTTTTTTAAATTTGGGGGGACTTACAGCCCAAAACCAAATTTTGGGCCTCGTTCACACGGTTATTTTCCGGGGTTTGGGGCCCCTACTCCCCCCGGGGATTTCGCTGCAGTACGGGAAAAATCCTTCACCGGTAATTTCGGTAACCCACTGCTCTCATAGGGGAACAGGGGAAATTCCCGTAGTTTCCCCCCCGCTCGGCGCATCCGCCGCGGGGGGGGAAAGGGGCCCAACCCAATTATTTACGGGGGGTGGGCCCCGGGTAAAAAAATGTTTTGTCTAGGGGGGCGGGGGGCGGCCCCCCCGCCGCCCCCGGCCCCCGCCCCGCCCTTTTTTCCCGGGGGATTTGTGAGGAAACCCCGGGGCTCACAAACCCGGGCGGGAAAAAGCCGGGTAAACCCGGCCTTTTTAGAGGGATTTTTTTATCAAGGTCTTAGAACTCATTTTTTTTCATGATGCTGGGGGTCCAGTTCGGAAAACCTCCGGGTTTCTTTTGTTTTTCACGGGGCCAAAAAGGCCCTTGATCATTAAAATTTTTTGCAGTAAAATTTTTTCGACAATTCAAAAAAGGGTTTCAAAAATTTTTAATACATGAAAGGGCTGGAGCTGCTGTTTGTAATGCAAAGTTTCTAAGACTACCACCTCCCTTTGATTTAAATGTCCCTTAAATGGGCAAAGAAAAAGTGTCTGCTTTCATAATAAAACATTAAGATATATCAAGGGTGGAGAGGCTGGAAATGTTTTGCCAGAATTTTTATGTTAAACACATTTTTGAGAATTTTTGGCTATGTTTTTTAGTTTACCATATCACTATCAATACATTTTTTAAAATCATGAAATTTTGCAGTTTTTACTTTGGCCACTAAGGTTTAAACAATATTTTTGATTTTTCCGTTTCAAGAGAAAACTTTTCGCACTCTCTTTTATTAGCACAGGCAAAGGGTTTCCCTTTTTACTGCGACACCAATGTGTACATAAGAAAGGACCCATCATTCATAATAGGAGATTGTCCTATTCACAACTCATTCTTTCTCCCTCCCTGAACACTGACTTCTTCCTAGGTCTTACAGCAAGCCAAGAGAACCTTTCACAGAAAATCAGTGAGTAGCTCCCGTTTTACAGGGGCCTGAGCTCATGTGGGTGCTGTAAAGAACCCCCCCAAAACCCTAAGCAAGGGGGACCATGACTTTGGGAAAGGGGGGGAACCTTTGAGCTCCAAATTTAGTCTGGGGGTTTTTTGGGTGTATAGTTTTAGGGATTTAAACTGAGGGTTTTAGTGTATGCCCTTTGTATATTTTTTGTAAAATAACTTTCAGGGAAAGGGGATGGTTTTGAGGGGGGCAGCTTATTGTCCCCGCATTGTGCTTTAAACTTCGGGCCCGTGTGGGGTTTAAAAGTTTGAGCAGGTGGGGGTTTTGATATTTTGGGGGGAGGAGTTGGGAAAGGGAAAAAAGTTTACTGTGAGGGGGGGTGTGGGTTTTGGTATAAATATAAACATCCCGGGTTTTAATTTTTTTTCTTTTTTCACCAAAGGCCCTCAAGATAAGATGTCCCCCCCACCGCCCCTATTTTAAGGGTTTGGTTCCCAAACTTGTGTTTAGTTATGATCCCGTACATGGGGAATGGATTATTGTATTTTTTTATTTTTTATTGTATTGGGGTTTGTCTGTGCCTTTCCCCTGGGGTGGGTTTTTGCGCTCTTTTCTAGGGTGATTATTGGTGATATTTTCATTAATGTTTGTTATTTATATGTAAATTTGGGGTTTTATACTTTGGTACTTATTTTTACATGATTAGGACCCTTTTGCATAACCCCCTAGTGGGGGTTGTATCTTTGTGGCAAACCCCCCATTTTTTGTTATGTATTTGGTCTTTGTATTTTTTTTGATTTTATTACATTTGGGAAATTTAAAAAAAAGTTTGTATTTATGTAAATTTTGTTTTTTTGTGTTTTTTATTTATTGGTGTGGTTTGAATTTTTTTTCACTTTTCCTTGTTTTTTTTTTATGATTTTTTTTTATTGGCCGGGGGTTTGTATTGTTTTATGTTTGGGCTTTTTTGTATACCTGGTTTTTAGGGGATCAAAAAAAAAAAAAAAGGAAAAAGGAAAATATGAAAATTGGTATTATAACCGTCACGCTTTTATGTTTCGGTTTTAGGAGTCGGTGGAAGTTGCAGGTTAAGTTTTGGTGTACTAATTTTAACTAATGAGGATGTAAGCCTCATGGTGTGAAGAGCTGAGCTTTGGAAGGGGCCCAGCCTTAAGGATGGTATAATTGTAATGGCATCCGGGGCGGCACGGGGGTTTAATCAGGAGTGAGGATCTTCAGTAAGGTCATTGGTGCCCCTTAAAGTGTACTGGGTCTGCTAGAATGGCAAGCCAGAGGGGTGCCGCCCCTTTTTTGCTGTCTGCCGGTGCTGCATGTCAGACAGCTGGGAATATCACACAATTGTCTAGCACTCCACCTGACTCCTTCCATGTTTGTTGTACTTATGGGGGTTTGAATAAAGCTGTGGCCATTGACCAAAGGCGAATGTGTTAGTGCATTTATTCTTGTGTTTGAACTGGGTACTAGGTAGAGCGGGGGTTCATCCCATATCCAAAAGTCAAGCAAATCTCTAAATGCTGTAAAAAGCAGCTCGGGTAAGAAGGTTGCCCTGATAATCATATATAGAAAACAGAACTAAAAAATCTAGAATAAGGAAATAATAACAGCTACGAAGAAAAGAACATGAATCTCGATTTAATTAGTAAAAACAAAATATGTTGAGGAAACATTCTCTTTTAGTAAATTATTTCCATAGAAACCTAAATGGACTTTGCAAACACTTTCTCTAACAACCCCCATACTGAGATATTTTTCACAATAAAGTTTTCTATGGCAAACATAAAAGACAGAAGATCTGCTGAACTATTCTGACTTACCTGCAGGAAGGTTCAAGAAAGATCATTTGCAAAACAGTTAAAAGAATGGGCTTCCATAACAAGAGCAGGCCCCGGGGTGGTAACCATTGGTTTCAGTCTGTGCCGAAAGGTTACCATTTTTGGGTCAGTCTATTTTGGCGTCTTGTATTTGTCATGGGATTCACAGGCGCTGCAAATATCAGGACGTCCTCGGGACATTAGGTTGTGAGCACTAAAGAGTTCATACAGGCTGCTGCTGACCAGAGCAGATACCCTAGTTTCTTTCTTGGAAAAGTTTATGTCTGATATGTTTGTTTCACAATAGGCCACAAATTCTTGAATCTGATTATTTTATCTCTCCGTGTATTTGACATCGTGGCCCTATATGCTAACAATACGATACAAAGGGGCCAATGCCTAAGGAGCAGTCCTGTTGTAAATGGCATTTGTAATAAATATAATGTCCATCACTTGGAAAGTTATAGGGGCTAGTGGAAAAGAGTGTTTCAACTGTAATCTGCAGACCGCACGCATCTCTCCTGCCCTGGCTGCATGCAGCGTATCCGATATCTACGAGTATCTACCACAGACGGTCTCTGTCGCATTATTGGCCTTCTACAGTCTTTATATGCATTTGCCATTTTCCATACTGGCTCTCCACTCTCTCCACTACTCGTGATCTATTGAAAAAGGTTGCTTTGTCAACCGAAACGTCTACTATATTAATGATCACGCTGTTCCAGACTGCATATCCTTCTCACTGTATTTTGTATGTCATCCATTAAATGCTGTGGAATTATATTATTATACTGAAAATGGCATAATTAGTCTTCAGTGTCTGATTGTAGTTTGCACTGAACAACAAGGGCATTTTTTTTTTTATATCTAACACTATCTCTACAGTTTTGCAACTGAGGAAGCGAGGTAGAACCTCTTGAAACGTTTTGTATTTCTGTTTTTACCAGGACAATAAAGAGACACATTTATGTGGCTAGATGGCTAGTGTCGTGTCCTTTTTACTATCTATTGCATGAAGCGCTATACCCTGTCCACCTTGGAGTTTTCCTACCCTTACTGAAACAGGGATAGGTAACTCTTCGAGTAACTATCGCTACAGTTTCTGATGCAGTTTCTGTCAGTCAAGGCCAAAATTGGATCCCACGGGAAGGAGAAGTCCCTTTTCTTTATATTTTCCAAACACTTTGGATCCACTCCTGTCTTTACTTAAAACACTGCATCAAAAACTACATTGGTATTCTGTGTGTATGAAACCACCAAAAAGAAAATGGGCCTCTTGCCGTCCCTCTTAGTCTCAATAGATTCCCCATCTATTCTAATGCAACAAATGTTGCTGCTAGACATTTTAGATCATACCAACTGCTGCCGCATCACCATACAGAATATATATTGCCTAGTGTACTTATCACCACCCATGTCATTTACATCCCAAGCAATTCCTCAAGAACACTCACTCTGACTCAGTAGAGGTAATCATCAAGATATTTCAGCACATTTTTCTGGCAAATTGATTCTTGAGAAGTTTTAACTCTTGGTAACTAATGGGAGAAAAAAGGGTGGTTACTAGAGAAGATTGGCAAGTTAGGTAGCTGAACTGATTATCAGTACCAGGTTATCATTTGTAAGGTTCAATTGGCATACCTAAGATAGGCTAAGACTGTTCTGCAATAATAGCTACTAAAGGTCCAGCAGAAGGCAGTCTTATTTGGAGACACTGGTTTCTACAACTTAACTTCTTAGAATCACTAGGTCCAAGGAAACATACCATCATTAGAAAGGGCAACATGGCAAAAACGGGCGATTATTGCCTTGTAAGGGC